>WBMV01006687.1:707526-933430 GCA_013396655.1 Campylorhamphus procurvoides
TTTTTCTGCTGAGCATGGCAGCATGTGACATGGACTCTCTCTTTGGTTAATTCAGATCATCTGCCTGGTTCATCAATCTGTTGCACAATCCCCATTGTATTCACTGAGGGGGAGGGGGAAGGACAGATTGAGAAACAGAGAAGTCCTTGACTCAACAATAGCTAGAATGTCATTATGTTATCAGTATTGTTTTGGTCACAAATCTAAAACACACAAATCTAAAACCATCCAATCCGCTATGAAGAAAGTGAACTCTATCCGAACAAGATCCAGTACACTGCTGAATAAAATAACTAAAGAATAGCCTCTTGGTCAGATGCCTTTGATGAAAGTGAGTCATTTTAACACACAAAAATACAGTGGGATCTGCAGGCTTGCAAACCAAACCTGCTGTGATTTATCCCTTCCAGCACAAGGGGTCTCATTATCTTTGTATGTATTACAGTGAGATATCATTCCAAATCTCTGTTACAAAAGTATTTACAATCACCGACAGCCAAGTCAGATAGAAATAAAGAAAAGCAAAAAAATGTTACCCAATCAACTGAGCATAAACATATATAAATAACACTTTCTACTTTTAAAAGCAGAAAACAAACAGGCTCCATTTATTTTCTCCCTTTGTCAATAGCACAAGGGTATGATTCTTCCCTCAGAGATGGACTCTCATCATTACACACTCCATTGTATTTCCAGTGCCTTGGTGGCTATGTTTGGCTGTGTCTTTGAAACTAAATTCCCAGTTTATCCACATTGTCAGTCCTTTAGATTCTCCTCTGAGGGATTCTGTAAACATCAGCTGAGAAAAAACAAATGCAAAAGTATTTGGCAGAAGTACTTAGCCCTTGTGCCAAGGTGTCCCTGTGTCCAGTCTCATAGCTCATCTCCTGAGGTATCTTACATCTGACAGCACCTTATCCCAAAGGCCACATTTTTATGCCATGCCCTGGCATCCTTGACCGCCCACCAATAATTCTTCTCTAAAAGCCCACAGTCTCATTCTTCTTTTCATAATATAATGTCATCATAATTAGTCAACTAAATCTGGGGAACAGTAAGTTGCTACCATCCCTTCAGTCCTGTCCCTATTCACAGACCATAAGGGGAGCAAATTCCTCAAAATCACAGTACATTGGCACAGACTTCATCACACTTTTTACTGAGATATGTGGGTATCAGAGCACACAGAAAACTGGTTTTGCCAAGACTTTCTGAATGGTGTCCACCCATGCATGGAGAAATGCAGAGTATTTTCCCTGTTGTCTATGCCAAAACTGGCAAACCTGTCGATATTAGACCCATGTCTACAGGATCTTTGCTAGAGATGATTTTCAGAGTTGATGATCACCAGCTTCTTGGCTAGAGCGAAGACCGAAAAAAGAATACCAACACTTAGCATGTCAGTATGCAGATTGACCTCTGCTACTTGGAAAAATGTTTCATATGTGATCACATCAGTGCTGAAGAACAGTGCAGCATCTCAGTGCATGGTTTGTTGAGCACTCAGTCCTGCAGACACAAAAGTTGAGACTTTACTGCTAAATATGACAGTGCTTGTGAATAGAACAGTCTATGGCATAGGTTTTGGAAAAGGGCCACTCGCATTATCTAGGACATTTGTCTGGCACCAGTGATAGAATGAACCAGAGGCCACTCTTTATCCTGTAGTCAAATTGCCTCCATTTGGAGGCCAAGAAAATTTATTCACATAGGTATTGTTCATTCTATGCCAGTTGGTCTCACAGAGAGAAAATGATCTCACACATACCTTATTCACTAGAATAAACATAGTCAAAGCACAAAGATCGATGGTGGTAGTCTTCAGGAGTTCAGCCATGTCTTGAGTATACAAGAGAGCAGCAGGCAAATGACAGGTTCTGTTGAGATTCACAAGAATTTTCCTGGAGACAGCTAGAAATGGAATGAGAAAATGTAACATTTCACTTCAGTGCTGCAAAATATGGATAATACCCATTTTCCTTTTAAAATGGGGATTTATGAGAGTGAAAGTACAGGAAGAGTTCTGAAAATTACAATATACGTGTTGAACACACGATTTATTCAGCAGTATTACCCAGTTAACATTATTGGCATTAATGCTATTGAAAAGGAAAAAAAAGTTTGGACAGCCAGAGCCAAAACTGAACCACTCAGAAATTAAAAGTATATTCACAGAAAGCCCTAAGAGAAGACAATTACATTCCAGACAACTCAGCCATTTATTCAAGCAAATCAAAAAATAGCCCACAAGTGAAGTAACAACTGAAATAAGATACCAGTCAACATATCTATTACATTTTTTAAGATTACATGCCAAAACTTAACAGAAAACTTCAGTGTAATGTGAAACATTATTCTTATTGCTACATCTAATTACAAAGAGGTGTAAATCATTTGATATAATGTCTGAAAAAACCCTACTTCAAGTACCTAATATTAAAAATTGAAGTGAGATATGCAGCTCCAATATGAATGGATTATACACTGACAATTTTTAGAGTCACCAAGAAAGAAGTTATACTGAAAATTTTCATCTCTCCTTTCCTCAAGAGGGCCATGGAGGTGGGCTGGGATGAGGATAGGTCCAGATACCAGCCCATGGTTCTGGGCCATGCAAGACATGACTGCAATAGGGCTCCAAACCAGCATCCTGCAGCACCACCACAAGGGCAGGAACCGATCGTCCTGGGCAGGTCTGAAATGTAGCCCTTGGCCATGGGCAGGGTGTCCAGGAAAGCACCTGGGCTAGGATGACCAGGACTCACAGTCCCCTCAGGGCCCACGCAATTTCACCTCATCAAAGCATTTAAGCACGTTTTAAGTTCCAGGTAAGCAGTTAAGAATGTGACTGATTTTACCTTACAAACTATTGATGACAATGCACATTACTCACACAGATTTAAGCATTCCTTTAGAATGAAGGCTGTGTTTGCTCCCTCTGAAGGGGGAAGAACCAGTCACATATTTAAAGCACTAGAATGGATCAGGATGGCATAAAAGAACTTTATTCATTACATGATTCTCTGTCCAACAGCATACTGCAATTGAATAGTAATGATATCATTAAATTTTAGGACTTCAGCATTTTTTTAAATTAATTTGGCCTCTCTGTCTTGGGAGGCAAAGGGCAGAGCGGGAGTCCTTAAATACTGATGAATTTTTTTAATAGATGATGAGAGCCTTCACTGGTGGAAAAACACTTAGCTGGTTTATACTGTATTCCAGACATCCCTGTGTCACTTTCACTTCTGAAGTCTGATGCTGCTCTGAAATGGGATGAGGCATTAAAACCTGTGAGATGAAGTTCATTGTCTTCTGTTTCTCTCCATCTGAATAAATTACCAAGCTAATAACGTTACTTTTTTAGACTACATTAAAGACCAGTGTCAATCCCAAAGTTTGCTTTTGAATTAATTCCAGTCCACACTGGCAAATCTGCATGTAATTAGGTACTTGTTAACCTACAGGAAAGTGCCCATTCACCTCTTCAGCCAGCAAATATTCAATGCTGTCACTGATAAGTCACTATCATCTCGCCTGGGCAATTTTATGAGATTTCAAGGTAAAAATGTAGGATGAAGAAAGTGAATTTAGTATGTAATTTCAGGGATTGCACTAGTACATTCTCCACATCCTAGTTTTATAGACTAGAAATTCTGGCAGGTGAAAGCTAATGATTTGGGACATTCATACCAAATTGGTGGGCATTCAGAAATCCTAGATGTGTCCATTATACACATGCAGATCATTGCTGTAGCTCACATCCTACTACATGTTAGATCTTACATGTGCAAGAAGGAATAAAGGTATTTTACACTTTACTTAGTCTAAGAAGCCCCCTGTGTGTCAAGTCTAGTTCTCACATACACCTCATATAGACAATGTACAGTAGATTATATTTAGGAACAAATTCTTTACTGTGAGGGTGGTGAGGCATAGGAACAGGTTACCCAGGGAAGCTGTGGCTGTCCCATCCCTGGAAGTGTCCAAGGCCAGGTTGGATGGAGCTCTGAGAAACTCGGTCTAGTGGAAGATGTCCCTGCCCATAGCAGCAGGGTTGGAATTAGATGATCCTTAATGTCCCTTCCAACCCAAGCCATTCTATGATTCTGTGATGATTCTATGATATACATTCAGAGTTTAAGAAATTATCTGTGACAGATCTTTCATGCATGTTGCCACCTGGCTAGACAGATAAATATTAACCTTATGTCATTGTAATGATGCTTCATAGGCAAGTGATGTGACATCATGCCTTTCAGCACCAAAAGCCGAGTTTTTTACCATGCAAGCTACTGGTAGTTCTCTGTTAACTGGAAGCACTCACAAGCTGTGCCTGTATTAGTGAACAAAGTATTACAGAATTGTTGCCTGACATTGAAGCCAACTGGCACATACATCTTTTATCCATCCTTTTTAACACTCTCAGACTCCAGTGCAGCATGTCCATGTTCACAGTGCCGGTTGGGAATCATCACTCATAGCTTCCCAACTTGGCTTGGGAGGCATTTGACAGAATGCTAGGTGCCTCAAGTCAAAATCATGCCAGGAACAATGCTCAAAATACAACAGTAGAGATGACTTAGTTCCAGGGCACAGGAACATATCCTGGCATTATTTAGTTTACTAGCTTAGATGTGGCTACAGCCTATTATTATGATAGTGAAGCTGATAAAACACAGAACAAAGATTACTCAATGTATGTAAATTGCATAAGTGCATATTTTTGTGGAACACACATTTGAAAACTTGTTTTTATCTACTTATGTACCAGTATGGAACAAAAAATAAAAACCAAGAAAACAATTTAATTTACCCCAGTTTGCCTCACAGAGAATCTGGCCCAGGCCAGGTTACTCAAAGATCCTTTTCATTTATTTAGAAGTTGGATAACTAAACAAAGAGAAGGCAGCACATCAACTAAACAGGACTGTAAACAGGCCATTCTATCCAGATCCTATTTTCATAGCTATTCCTTCCTTTCCTGGTTTGTATTATAAATGTATCCAGTAAAGTTTGGCTGTTAGAGGACAAACTGATTTTGCCTTGACAGCTTGACACTGTTCATTACTGGAAAAGTCTGACAGGAGAAGGATGAGGAGGAGGAGTAAGTGTTAATGAGGCATGCTCCAAAGAATCTGGGAAGACTCCACAAATGCACAGAGTTTTTATACCTGTGCCATTCTGATTAGTAAATAGTAAAAGATATAGAGAAAAATGGATGTACTTAATGTGAGAAGGAAAATCTGAATTCCTCTGTCATATGCCACATAAGCTTTCACCTCTGGGAATTTCTGCTGGAGTATATTAGCAATATTCATCTCCATTCAGGTGTCACAGTTAGACAGACCTAAGATCCTATTTAGAATAACCAAGGTAAAAGTAAAATTTAGCATCCCCTACTGCACCTAACTTCAAGTGAAAAGTGAAATATTCCTGCTATCCTTTACCCAGAGCCATTGACTAAAAGGGTACTCTCTGTAAGATGAATGCAGCACCAGTACCAAGACTACTTCTTTCCATCGATACTACAGGTATAGTTCCCTACAGAGAAAAATTTGAATCAATGACCCGTCTCTTGAACTCAGGCTTCACAGTAGACATTTAACTCTGAGTTAAGCAGAAGAGTTAGACTGTTTTTCTCTATAGAATGCCCCTCCCTATAAACAAATGACTAGGAAAGCACACTTGCATTTGATCATGACATGGAGAATGATCCGTTGTATTCAGTGAGGGGATAGGATGTATCAGCTCAGTTCCCTGTCTCCTGTTCAGGTACTACTAGTACGATCCCATACATATATGAGAGGCAAGTAGAAAATCCCACTTGCAAACAAACTCCTGGGACAAAAGAGAATCCCTAAAATTTTCTGGTCTAGTTCCTAGAACCATGTCAGGAAGCTGGTCCCTCCCTTTTCAAGCATCAATAAAAACCAAACTGCCCTGGAGGTGGCTGCCTTTCAGCGGAGGGGAGCAGTACCACACATGACAGGTGCACATACAGCCCTCTGTAAGAGAAATGGATATGAATAGTTGCAGAAAGATGGGCAGGGATGTTTCTTTGACTAGTGAAAAATAAAACAATTTGCATTCTTAAACAGGTAATAATTGAAATAGCCTGGCAATTCCATGAGGGCTTGACAGTTTTACTTATCTGATGTCTATCATTCCTCCCCTTAGAATGATGACATAAAGAGGTTCAAAGAAAAATGAAAAATACTATTATTCCTCTTATCTTTCTAAGACAGTATTTTGTTCACATTTCTGAACTGTTTCAATTTGCCATAAAGTTTTACCATCTCTATTCTTTTTGAATGTTAAATTAACTGGTACTGAGAACCTCTGACCTATTTTCTTCTGTTATTTATTTCCTTTTTTTTTAATCAGAGTCATGTCATTCTAGACAACCACCTAAAAAGAATCTGCAACAGCAGGTTCTGTTTCACTAGACACTTATCTCCTCTCTGCCTATCTCATTTTAAAAAGAAGTTGTATTGAAAATGGAATTTGATTACAAAAAGAATCAATCTGTAACTCAGAGAAAAGGCACCTCCTTCATAATTTACATAGCCCCGCTGCTTCACCCTAATTAATGTTCATCTCTAACTTGTTCTTCTTACACGTTTGCCCATCTAAATGAGTGAAAAATTACAGAAAACCTCTGGAAAGCAGTTTGCTATTGCAGAATTAAAGAAGAAACTGGATTGACTCATTTAGAGTCCCTAGTAATAGTCTCATAGGTCTTAAGAAAATATTGCTATTCAATTTAAATAGGGTTTTATTTGATCCAGGTGCAGCTGGATATCAGAACAGTAATGTAAATACAACAATCTATTGTCAGGAGTGTAGGCAGTTTAATTTCTTTGCAGAGGATATAAACCTGGATATTCTCTTTAACTGGCAGGATCATCAGCATGCCACTGTGCAAAACAATCATTAATGTGGTGAGATATGGAAATGAGACTCACACATAGGGAGAGAATAGAAGCACAGTCCTGGGGTGAAGGACTGGATTCATGGCCTGGGCTTGATTTTTGCCTCTGCTGTAGGCAGAAGTCTCTGTCTACTGAGAAGAAATGCAGATACTTCCTTCTTATTGCCCTTTGTCTATTTGTAGTTGAAAAGCTTAAACACAAGGACCACCTCTCATCTTTTGCATGTCTGTAGTCTAAGGCATGGGACCTTGTTTGTTATGCAATGCATAAATATGAATGCATACTGTTGATACAGAGAGAAAAGGAATGTGTTGAGAGCAGGTATGTCACCAGGCATATGTCTAACTTCTGCACTTGAAAAACTGAGACAAGCAAAAAACAGAATTCTTAGGAATGAAAAAAAAAAATTAGCAGAAGTTTGATAACTTTACCACGAGGAACAATAAAATGTTTGGTTCAGTGTACTTAATAACCTTGCACGTTTCAGAATGTAATGCAATACCTGTTTTCATCACAGAGAAATAAGATGTATATGCACATGTGAAGGAAGTGTTCTAAATCAGTTGGTGGAAGCTAAGAATGGTTTTCACACATGTAAACCATCTGCATTAATTCCTCGATAAAAATTTAGGGAAAAAAAACCCCTAAGTTTATTCATTTCCATTAATTACTGTTTTTTCAGAAATTAACTGAAAATGTACCCATTACAAGGAAAGTTTTCCAATGCTTCTGTTTTGCACATGAGAAAATAATTTGACTGGGAAAGTAATTTATTTGAATCTTCAAAGTATAATTTATGGCATTCACATGAGGTTTTTCCAAACCAACATTATCCCATCCCTGAATTTTAATGAGACAGAGCACAGTGCTGACTTTTATTTTTGATTGTCATTCAGATAATTAAGATTACTCTAACATTTTAGACAAAATACTGATAAGACCAGCAATATATATGGAAATGGGATTTGAGGTTTTGCTGAACTTATTTCTTCTAGGCAACAGCAAAGCTCAAGATCTAAGCTCACTTGCTTCATACCACAGAGTACATTAAAATTATGTTTCCATTTCACATTTCTATAAATGGATTAACCTTTCTTAATTTAAGCAGTTTGCAGATGGCCTTGGAAGGCAGCTCTTGCCCCTCAAATTGTTTGTGGTGGAATTGCTCTGCTATAGCTCTGTGAAGGAAAATACAGGAAGAATGAATGTTTTCTTAAGGATGTGGTTCAAGGTTAAGGTACTCATGTGGAAAGAAAAAAATGCATTTCTGTCTATTTTCCCTATTTTTTCACATATTTTCTGTGCAACATGTGTAGACACACCATTTAAATCCAGGGTTTAAGAATTATTGGTTTTTTTCAGGTTGTGTCCCAGTGCATTGCAAAGCTGAAGAATCTTAGACAGCAAGGTCCTTGTGTCCAAGTCCTTCTTACACTGATTCTGCACTTTGGAAGGAGATGCCCCACAGAGGTCCCAAACCCACTCCCCTGGACAGGCACAGTGACAGACAAGCTGTTTTTTCTATTGTACCTTTGGAAGGAAATCTTGATGGTCTCAGTTAGGGTGCAGAACTAGGGACACAGTGCATTGTATAAGACTCCAAACTAATTAATAAAGCTGTGACTATAAAAAATTGCCAAGGAATTTTCCCTAATAAGGGACCATGGATCTTTTCACCAATGTTGCATCCACACTCACACCAGCCATTTTACAAACAAGCAAAGAGCTCAGGAACAGGCTTGGCTTGCCTAACCAAAAAAAAAAAAAAAGTATTGAAGAGGAAAACTTGAATCTGCTCATCTTTAGCTTTTTGTCATGTTTGATAGGGCAGACATGTGTCAAGCAGAAAATGTTATACCCCATCACATATCTCAAGACTCTCAAGACTTCTGCTTCTTAAAGTGGATGTGCTGAGCTAAGCAACAGCTCACAAACAGGACAAAAAGTGTAGAGATCATGCTACCCAGTTTATTTATACTTACTTGCTGTTATTTAAGTTTCTCCTGGTTTACAGTGATAAAACTGAGAACAGAGCAGAGAGCATGTTACAAAGCATTCCCTTTTTACTTCAGAATTGACATCTCTTCACTGCTGCTTGTGATGGAGCAAATGTAGGAGAACTCCAAAAGCTGATCATTAGCAGAATAAACTTGGTATCAGTGTCCCAGAGGCCTCTGCTTTTCTCTGCACACCCCCGTCTCTGATCAATAAACTGTAGATGCTGCAATGTAAAATGAGACTTCATTGGTTTTGGTTCTTTTGCTAATTGGCTTTCTGAGATGGAAACTGTCTTTAACAGTGTACATATACAGTATTTAGGCACAGAGGAGCTGAGTGCCATCATAATACATTCCTTAATAATGGCAAAAGTCTGCAGCTACCATTGGGTAGCAGAAGGATTCTTTCTGTTTAAACGGTAACTGTACAATGGGCAAAACTCCAGACTCGGTTGATCTTTCACCTGGAAGACTTTGCAATACAGTAACAGGGTTTAAAACTCACTAATATTGAAATAAATGTTTGCTTTAATTACCTGTTTCCATCATAAGTTTAATTTAAAGTCTCATGAATTTGTGCCATGTAAATTTCAATATTCTAGAAGGAAGGATTAGGTCCAAGTTTTCAAAGGCCAATTTGTCTTATCCAGCTGCCTTAAAAATCATTTTCTTACCTGACTTTGTTGTTAGTATGCTAATTACTTTGACAGCATGTTGAACATTGGCTGGAGGATTTGGTTTTATTCTAAAGCAGATGTATGTTTGTATTTCTTTGGGGAGTTTTAGCTGTAGCATAATCTCTGTTCTGTTTGAAATCACATTTGTTAAGGTTTCTTCAACTAAACCACAAAAGGAAGAAAACAAGTGATGCATACAAGTAAACAAAAACAGAAAACATGAAGTATAATTGGGAGTACTAAAGCAGATCGATAGGTTTCCTTTGAAAAGAGACTCTGGAAGGAGGGAGGGAACATTTCTTTTGCATTGACCATCCCTTGTAAGTTGCCTTGCCCAGATCAAAAGGCAGAAAAGAACCACGTGCCAGAATTATTTCAGTAAAAACATTGTGTTGAGAAATTATTGAAGATCATTAGGATAAAACCAATTAATGATGCTGCCTTCAGGCAACGACCCAAACCACCAGGTTTCAATGGCTACTAATTCATTCCTACCCTTCATGGATTGTGGGATCACCTGTCCGTGCTCCTTCCTGGGACATGCTTCAGGCAAGGGAGAGAGAATTTCTGTAGTTTTAAGTATAACATGGTTTCTTCCTCTCACCAGTCAAGTATTTTTTATTACTTTGTATTCTTTTTTTCACATACTTTCCCAGTTACCCTCTGCATGTTTTTTTATAACCAAACAATGAGCTTGGGGATTTGGGTGATATGAGCTCCATATCAGCTTCCCATGCCTGTGCCCATTAATTGGAGGTGCCCAGGAACACTGAAGCCCATTGACATCCGCATACAGGTCCAGCAAGTTCAGCACAGGACCATGAAGACAGTCAGGAAGCTTGAACACATGAAATAGAGGATCAGCTGCAGGAGGTGAGTTTAATCAGCCCAGAGAAAGCTCGTGGAGAATCTTTGTGTCATCTAATTGCAGAGTATTACAGCTACCTAATGAGAGGGTGTAGCACTGATGGTGCTTCTCTTGTTTGCCAGAGGAGCATAGCAACAGCTCAAAAGGCAATGAGCGCAACCTGAACACCCAAAACACTGATTAGCTACTAGGGACAAAAAAATCCCTGATAAACGAGAAGTCATCATGAGCATTGTCACATTGATAAAAAAGGCTCAAAGAGGGGAGAATGAAGTGTCCATCCCTGTAGAAGTATAAAATGGAGCTCCAAAGGGCCCTGAGCAGACAGCTCTTACCTGGCCTTGCTTTGAGCAGTGTGGCTGGCTTGAGACGTCCAGAGGCCACTTTCAGCTACAGATTCTCTGGTTGCATGATCACCTGCCCTTCAAGCACTACAGCAGCTGTTTCACTGTTAACAGCAGCAATTTGAGAGACCTCAACTTGGTGTATTTACACAGAATACACCAAGTTGATTGGATGCCAAGGTACATCCTTTAGCGCTCAAATTATTTGATATTCAGACCTATTGTTTATCATTTTCCTCAATAGAGGTATGAGGTACTTCAGTGAAAATTGAGAATATGCTTTTCGGAACTATGCTCAATGCACAGTTTGACTTACTGACAGATATACGACAGGGTCATTTTTATAGCTAGCGTTTTCTCTTCCTTCCTACTCAGCCCTACCTCACTGGCAAATATTAAAATTAATAAACTAAACACTAAAATCAAAGATATTCAGAACCCATGAGAAATCCTTGTTAAGACAAGGATTGTATCACACTTGCATACACAAAGTAACACAAAAAATACATGAGAAAAAATCCAAAACACTAGAGGTTTATCATCTAGCAAAATGAGGTGAGTGGTGTGACTGTAACTGCAGAGTATTGTACACAGTTCATGACTCTGCTAGTCAATCAAAGGTCTGTTCTGCAGACTGGGCACATACCTTGCAACTGACTAATAAAATACACATACCTGCTGAGCTAAGTGTCACAGTAACAGAAAAGGACACACAAAAATTGGTTGCGTTCAGCACAGGATCATCAAGAGGGAAAGTGATCCAATTCACTGGGATTTAGAACCTAGCTACAAAGGGAGAAGAGGACTAGAAACACCAGTTCGACAAATAAACGGGTGAGAAGCAAACCTGAGACAGAGAGGGCATCACTGGCTAAACCAGCACTTGAGCTGTTTACCTGAGGATGTCACTAATGGCTGAAACAACACACCATTATGCAGTCATGGGAAATCTGGGCTGTGTATTCCCCAAATGAATCCACTCAGTATGATCTGCAGCCACAGTAAGAAAAACCAAGAGAGGAAAAGAAAACCAACCACAGTCCTTAGCATGCTTAAGAAACTTTTCAAGTGTGTGTTTGTCCTCAACATAAAGAAATAGCTATGTCATTCACCCAGTGACATGCAGAAATTTGGTTGCAGATCTAAGAATTATGGCGGGCATGAGACAAATGAAAAATTATTACCTTTTCCCAAAGGACAAATATACCAAAAAATGTACACTGAAGCTGAATTTGTTCCATTTATCTCTGTAGATGAACCCACACTCAAAGGTATTGTATTGTTTTTCAGCACCTGGCCCAGAAGTATTCCACAGCTGTTTTTCAAAGCAATGGTGTGAATTTAAGCATCGCTTGGGTAGAATTTTCAACACATCCCCTTATTTGTCTTTCAATAATTCTCTTTTCCATCATCCTACTTTCTTTGTTCCCTCATTTACGCTCAGCTCGTCCTGTCTTCTCCATTCCTGTTTTCGCATCATTATTGTTATTACTTTTTTGATATTTGTCTTCCCCTACAAGCTCTTATCTGTGCCATTTGCCTTGCTCTTTGTTTTATTCTTGTCTTCTGGACTGGTCTGGCAATAAGAGACGGCTTCATGGCATTCTTTCATTTCAGTATTCAGTCAGTAAACAAAATGTTGAACTGACTTACTGGAGTCTGAGGTTTTTTCTCTCCATCAAACAGAACAAAGTAAAACACAACAGCTCTCCTCAGGTGAGCCTCAGAGCTGTGTCCCCTGCCAGGACACTCCTCATAGATTGTGCTGGAGAGATCATCCACATGCTTTGCAGTCATAACTCCCAGTTTAGCAGTACAGAGATTATTGTTGTGCTGTTCAAGCATCATATCATTTTATTTCTTGCCATTTCATATGTTTCAAACTACATTTAATGGTGTTTCTTTCCTTTACAAAACACATGAATACGTGTTCAGAAAAAACCACCGGAGTTTCAATTTTTAACATTTTCCAGAAACCTTAAGCATTGCATATAATCAGATCAAAAATACTCAGGATTTATTGAAGTTCTTCAGAAGGAATTTCCATTCACTTGTTACTCATAAAACTGCCTTTTAGCTGACTCATGTTTGTTCTTTCAGTTGTATTCAAAATCACTACCTACAGAAATCCAGTATTTCCTTCCATTTCTTGTTAATGAATTTTGGAGACAAAAGAGAGATTATATGTCAACTTTATCTTTTTTTCTTTCTTTTCTTTTTTTTTGTTTTTGTGCTGCTGACAGATTGTCTATTAAGTAGATAAAATTTCAAGAAATGTGTGAAATAACCTTCCAAATCAATGACAGGGTTCTGGCCCTCTAGAGCTGCCATCTTACAGCTTCTGCTGTGGGTCACAATTGCAGACACTTTCCCTTCCTGATTAAGTTTTTGTGCTTATTATGTTTTATCATTTTATGCTCTTGGTGTGAAAGGTTTCTCTTTTTATTTCCTTTTTTTTTTGTCTGCCTATGAGAGAAATGTGCCATTACCCAATCAGAAAAAAAAAAAAAGCAATTTGTTGACGAATTAGGGCTGATTGACATTTAATTTTATGTTGCAAGTTTTCTCTCCTGCAAAAGAGTACTTTACAGATATCTGATTCCATAGCAAACCATCCAGGAGCTTACACTAGTCTCACCTGCAAGACAACTGCCTGGCTCACTCCCTGGCTTGCTTCCCACTGATGTTTCTAGGCAGACACCCAAAGAGAAGGGTCACCTGAGAGCAGCCTGTCATGTGGAGGTGGGAGAAGCCACTCATCCACCAAGGGAACTGGATGTCATGTTGGGTAAAGAGCACAGCAGCCTCCAGGTAGTCTGGGGAATCAACTGGTTAAATGTTTGAAGTTTTCAAAAACTTCAATCTGAAGTGACTTACAGACCGGGATTCTGAAAGAAATTTCCAAGATCTCCAGTATTCTGATGGTTGATTAAAATATATCTTAATATACATTAGTACAGAATAAGACTTACTTCTTAGTGATATTCAAAGATGAAAAGGGATAATCTATGTAACTGCAGACCAGTTAATCTCACTTTACTCTCCAGCAGAGAAATCCTAAAGCTGATATGGGTTTCAAATAAAGAAAATAAAAGGTAGAACTATAATTAACACCAGTCAATAAAGTTTTATAAGAAGAGCTCATGAAACAAATTTAATTTTCTTATTTGACTTCATCATGTTTTTGCAATTAATAACATTCTTAGTTTTATTAAGGTTTTTGACTTCAGATGGAAAATTAACCTCAAAATATCACTGGTGCATATATTAAATGGCTTAAAAACAGGAGGGTTGATGGACAAGAGAGATGTCAGTGAACAACCATCATCATGGAATACAAGCGTTTCTGAAAGGACCCTGCTGGATTTGTGTTATGTTAATCCTACCTACAAATGAATGTATCTTTAAACTTGCACAACAGTGACTTGGAGAGGATTGATAAGGTGGAATACTGGCAAGCAGGTCTCCATGAACACTTAGAAGTCTATGAGGGAAATGCAAAACCTATTTTCAGGTATGTATAAAGACAGAAATAATCAGGATGAGAGAGAGAGCTGATGTTACTATGAAAATTGTAAAAGAAAACACATTAGTAGCTCTGTACTTTGCCTGTTGTAACATGTAATTAAAAATTAGACTGTTTGCAGAAAAAGAAGACAGAAAAGCTGTGTAATCTAGGCAGGGATGCCTATCCATATTGGAAGAGCCTGATCTAGGTATCCGTGACTAAAGGGCTTTCTTATGCTACAGGAAGATAAAATCAGGTATAGACATTTTAACAATGACATATAAATTAATCATAGCAAGACTTGTTACCAGAAGTGGTGGTGGTTTCTCCATCATCAAGTATTTGCCTGCAAATCCTAAATGTCTTCCTCCAGGCTTCGTGCAGGGAAACAACAGCGCCCTGCAGTAAAACTTCTGCATTGTAGTGATAAATTGGTGAAATATAGACTTGGGTACACAGGAGTTAAAATTGAAGAAGACAAAGTTCTCCTCATCTTTCAAGTTCATGGAGTTATACAAAAAACCTTTATCAGCTGAACAGTTTTCATGAGATTTCTGCAAAAATGGCTCTTCCACTGGGGCAGATCACGCAAACTATTTGAAGCACATTTGCATGGCACAGGGCAAGGCAGAGAATGATGGTATTTAAGAGTTGTTTTACTTTGGAGAAATACACAACCTCAGGCAAACCTCTAGGTGATATAAGCTTAGTATTTCTCTGACAAGCAAAAGTGTTTGGAGGTCTGCCTTTTTAAGTGTGGTGCAGAAAGACTGCACAGAAACCACTGAGGGAGAGATTGGGGTTTGAATGATCAGCTCTTACTATAGTTTTATAAAAGATCCTTCTTAAAATGAACATCCTGGTAAAGACATATATCATAATTTATTAGAAAGAAACTCCAGTAAGCTTAGTTCCAACTATAGGGGAAATCTTTCTCTTCACTAAATGACCTTGCAGCTAATTCTGACTCTTTCTGCCATATTAATGCTCTGTGTTTAAGAATTCTCTGCAGTTCTCAGATTAGTACCACCCAGCCTTTCACTAATAAAACAATCTTTTTCCTTTGCCCTTTCTAAGTTGAAGCTTATGCAAATTATATCCAAAGAGATAGTCTTTGGATTGATTCCCCACTGATGGACGGGTAATTTGCTTTCTCTGTGTCAGGTAATGCCACCCTCACACAGATGCTTGAATGCTGGCTCAATTTTCTTGATTGTCAGTAATGATGACATCTGTTAACCTGATTTTATCCCAGCACTGTGCAAGGATTTTGTTATTTCACAAAGCTTATGCATCTGAGCTTTGCTGATGCTCTCATTCCTGCAAAAAGGCAGCATCACTACAATAGTGTTGAATATACCAGCTAGATTTTAAAAAGAAGTCTAGCCTCTCATGGCAAATGTGGGGTGGTGTGAGCTAATCAATAGATTGCCCAAAAGCCACACAGACAGAAGTCTTAGAACCCAGAGGGAAGCATGCGCCATGAATTCACTGGGCATCAGTCTACAAAGGATCACTTGATGGCTTATTACCCTACAGCCATAATAAAAGAGTATTTTGAAAATTATGTTTGTTACGTGAATTTTTTTCACAGGTGAAAAACTTTTTCCTGGAACACTCTTAGAGATGCCCAGGCTTCCTCTAAAATGAGGGAATGCAAGAAAGCCACTGTATGATGGGTCAGCAATGGAATCTCTCCCATGGCATGATTGCAAGATCCACCACTTTCACAGGAGAAATACTGCCTATAGCCCTTTCCTTGGGGTATAGAAAGGTTGCTCTTACATATAACACACTGCTAGAATTCTGGCAGAACTTTGAAGCAACCAGTGTAAAGAGCTTGCTTATTCTTTCTTTAACCCCTCCTTTACACTGGGGCAATTCAGTAGGAGTAAATGTCTCAAGTGATTTCCCAGAGCATGAAGCTCCATTCCTCAGATGTGGGCAAAGCCCGTGGAAAATCCCCTTCATTCCTCCTTCACATTTATTCTATTCCATAGGAACTGAATAATTACTGGTTTGAAATTATTATTGTTTAAATGAACATAGTTCCTAGAGGCCCTGGTCACAATTATGGGCTTGTTGGATCTCAGACTTTTTGAACATGAAGCAGGAGTCTCTCCCTTTGCACAAAGACCTTACAGTGCCAGTAGATACAACTGGAGCAGAGCAGAAAAGAACTGAATGACTTGTCTATGTAATTCAGCAGGTCAAAGTAATTTACAAATATCTCCTGTCCTCCAAACCCAGCATATTCATCAGGCAGAGACCTTCTAAATTGCTCAAAGCTCAGTTTTGTGATTTGCTGTAAAAACAGCTGAGTAAAATAAAAGTGGGGGAAGTCATCTGAACGTAAATCATCATTTTCCCCTTTAGAAAAGAAATAACCCAAGTGGGTAGGATGGTTCCCAAAATATGCAGTTGACACCTTACGGAGATAATCTGAGACTTTAAATACTGTCAACAGATAATACTTTTAGCTGTTGTTTCCCCCATGCAGCTCTGACAGCAAAGCAGTTGGTCCCAGCAGCTGTCAGAGCTTTCAGAAAGTAAGACCTGAGTTTTTATCATTCTGTTTTGCACACAGAACCCAGCTGTTTGCCACTGTTTTTCTCTTCTCCATCTCCCATTCTTTCCTGGTAAGAAAAAGAAAGCCAGCAACCTCTCTGGATAACCTGTTCCAGTGCCTCACCACCCTTAAAGAATTCCTTCCTAATGTCTGATCTAAATCCCCTTCTTCATCTTAAATGGCCTCAAGTTGCACCAGGGGATGTTTGATTAGATATCAGGAAAATTTTCTTCACTGAAAGGATGATCAGGAAATGGGCCAGGCTACCCAGGGAAGTGGTGGATTCACAATCCCTGAAAGTGAACATGAGAGCTGGGAATATGGTTTAGTAAGGAACACCATGGTGCTGCCTTGGCAGTTGAACTCAATGAACTTAGAGGTCTTTTCCAATCTTAATGATTGTATTATTCTATCTATGATGCAACAGGAGAACCTATAGCTTTGCTCCATTCCCATACAAGAAATGAGACACCTAGCTCTTGGGAAGCAAGGCAGTAGTTCATATCAAAGCTTTAATGTGCTATGCAAGGACCTTCTTCACAAAAGTCTGAAGGCCATAAAGGAGAAAGGAAACAGTGGAAGTTAAAAGAAGACAGTGATTATACTAAAATGTGATGTACTTTTATTTTCATAGCTAGAGAATTTCCAGGCACAGAAGGGCAGCAGACCTTGTGCTGCTGGGCACATATACATAACCATGACAAGAAGTGCTCACTCACCAAAAGCTTCAATTAAAGAAGTAGTCAGAAAAACTTTTATTCACTTTTCTTTAAATTTTATTATCTTTGCTATTCACCCTCAAGGACAGCAATTTTTGAACTCGGCTTTAAAGTGTGTAAAGCTTTTGCTGTGTAGGGTGGCCCCAAGGCTTAACATATTAATGTCTGTCTCAGAATAAGTTCCCTTCTCATTCACACAGAAATGGACAAATTCATCTTTCCTTCAAAGTGAAATGGGCACCACCTCTCATTAACATGGCATTTAATAGCTCACAGCAGGTGTCATCCCACTTACAAGGAAATGTCATATTGCAGGAATGTGCTCATTAATATTAATTATAAATACCTGGATTCATGAAAATTAATGGTAAGTTATTTATCTTCTTTTAAAATTATATAACAGAGAGAAATGAGGAAGATGGATAACAATACATATGATAGATATAGACATATAGGTATGATCTTACCTATTGTCTGGGTCTCAGGAAGCCCAACAAACATCCCCATGATTTGTTCTGCTTTCCTCTTCCAGACTGATTTCTCCAAAGTAAGGCAAGGAGAGGAGCTTATGTCATCTCCATTTTCACTTCCAAGCTCAAGACATCATGTGGCATGACAAGCTCAAACTTGAGCAATATTGGCCTGGAGTTAATCTGAACCCAAGTTTTCTATAACCATTACAAAGGGAAATACAGATATTTACAGATTCACTGGCTGTTTTGTGTTAAACCATAGATCCCAGTAATGAAAGAATAAACAACCAGCAACTGTATTTATGAGCCCATTAAAGGAACCATCTAAGGAAACTGCAGTTAAAGTCTGTTTATCACTGTTCTTGTATACTGCTTCCAGAAGCTTAACTTAAATGAGCTATAAAAAGGAAAACAAGCTGTTTCCAAACAATTCTTACCATTTAAATAATAATTAACAAATAAATCTAGTAGCTATGAAAGAAAACAGCAAATAAGAGATGGACCCCCAGTCAACAGAGGCTGTGTGCCTAACTCTGTACAAGGGACCCCAAGTCCAAACTCGGCACGAAGAACCCACATGTTGGTTCCTGTGGAGTTGCACCACAGCCATGCCAAATCTTAGTGCCACTAGAGCCAGTTAGCAGCCTGCTCCAGTGGAGATCAATGGGCAGAATAATCCACTGTGTTGTATTTGAGATTGAAAAGAGGAGGGAAGACAGAGTCTGGATTAAAAGAGGTCACAGATCAGATTGGGGATATCATTCCCCTGGAAGCATTCAAAAAACATGTGGATATGGCAGCTGGGACCATGGTTTAGTGGTGAACATAGTGGTGGCTCAGTACAGACTAGGAATTGATGACCTTGTAGGTCTTTTCCGTCTGTAAAAATTAAATGCCCTTGGCTGGAACAGTTTTTGTACCATAGCCAGAAGTAAATAATGCCTTTTGCATCAGGCGGCCTTATCAATACCAAAGTTACTCGTTGACCTCAACTGACATGTAATAGAAATAGCAAAAAGTGCACACAACATAAGGGCCCAAACTTACTTTGCAGATCTCAGAAGTATCTTAACCTCAGTTTAGAGAAGAAGGTAACACAAAATTTAGCCCACAGGTTATATTTCAGATCTCTCCTTTCTTCAGCTATTCCTATCACCCACCTAAGGCAGTCCCTGACATGTATTCTGTTTTGGGATTGTCACACTCAGCTGTCAAATGACTTCATCTGTTTGTGAATCTGGACCCTAATATATTTTGACCCATGTGATTATTTTACTGCAATCTTACTTGCCTTCTTCAGTACCTAAGTGTTTGTGAAACTGTGACCTCGAGTGTCGGCCAATTCCATTTCTACACAAATCAGTACAGACTAACCTGGGAAATCAACTGAAAAACAAAAAATACTTTAAGAAGCATCAAAATCTTTTTACTTGCCCTGAAGCAGCGGTAACAAAAGTGCTGCTGAAGTATTAGCTGATGTATCTCTGGCTTATATTACAGAAAATGTAGCAGGCTTGGAAGGAACATAAAATAAATGATCATGTTAACATTAAAGCGGATTAAATAAGTCACAGTAAATTAAATTATTCTTTCTGCCTTTGTATAGTCCTCAGGTGCTGCTGGACTGTAAACCATGTGGGACAAACGAAATTACTAAAGAAAAAGCCATCGAAAGTTGGAATTTGCACAATCCTATGGAAACTGAGACACTGTAGCAGTCAAAACACTGACTTTGTACCTGAATAATGGGGATGCTCAGTAAGTGAAGTGTCTCTTTACACTAGCAAATATTTATATTTAAAATGTATCTAGTTTGAGAAAAAGTCCATAATTTGCTACTTATGCTGAGCACTGTAATGCAAAGTTCCATTAAAAATGAGGTTTCAACGCAAGATATTTATGTTGTTATACCAGATATGGGTAGTGACAAAAACATTTACATCCACCTAGATAATAATGCTCCTTTCCCCATTGCTGCTATGCATACTGTCTTGAGTTTGTCAGTTTGATTATCCACTGATTGTTCTCAGATGTTCAGAAATAGATTTACATCTGTAACTGTTATTTTAACTCTTCATTCCTAGTAGGAAAAAGCTGTAACTAACTGTCTGACTCCTTTGGGAGTTATATACCAATACACATTTGTAGACCTCAATTTTAATCATTTTAGAGTTTAAAAAAAAAGAGGCAATCCATGCATTTAGTCCAATGATTAAAATATTGAGAGCATCTACTCTGAAAGCACTGAGATGCTCTAAGATAGTAGTAATTTTTCTATATATAAATGTATAAATATATAGTACATCATTCCTGAGGGATAAAAAGCACTTTTTCTAATTTCAAACAGTGACACAATGAACCTCAAGCAATCTTCAGCTGAGGGTCATAAGGAATTATATAAAGTTCGGATTTCTTGGCTCATGTTCTTTGGATGTCCCACCATTTAGTTCAGAATGCACTGCATGGTAAATGTTACATGCTGTTGTTATAATAATAATTTAAAATTTTATCTTATATGATGGAGGAAGCCAAGACTGTATTTCTAATGGGCTCTTTATAAGTGAGCAGAATTCAAGGGACTGTTGTATTCTTTTTGTTTAAGTACAGAAACTAGATATCAGAGTTTGAATTATAGTATGATAATTTTTAAATTTTTTCCCCAGATTCTTACAAAGATGACTTTAATTTTTAGTGTCTTCAGTTGTTTTCAACTCTAGTTTTTCCAGTGCCATGCTTTCTAGCAGACCATAACTTCACAAGAATCAGCAATAAACCCCAGACTACTTGTCCAAAACACTGAGGTTACATTTATACTGATAAATTACATTTATGCTACATTTAGACTGATAAACAGCCCAGAAAGTATCCTCAGGGACTGGGACTCAACCAGTTCTACAGGTAAGTTGCTATAGCAATCCCAGGCCATGCTTTTGGCCCCTGCCTGGTTGCTGCTTACCTGAGCAATTTCTGGGAAGTGTTAGGAGTTAGCACACACCAGGGATCACTCTCAATAGGCAGTTTGGATGCAGGCATCTTGTAATGGAGGCTGAGAGGTTTTAACATTATCTTCATGCCAGTAGTCCTTATCACCAGAAACCAATCCTTTGCATATTTAATGTACTAGTAGATAGGTAGCCAGAGAGTCCAGGTGTTTGAGAGAAACATAAATTATCTTGTTGCAGTACATTTTAAATGTAAGAAATATTCATATCCTATGACCAGAAGACAGTTGTTGACATAGGTAGGGCCCTGGGACTGCACTTTAATTAACTAAGAGTATCCTTGTCTGATTCCTTTTTGCTGTTTAAGGAGGAAATAGTCTGTGTGAATACATAGTTAGGCAGGAAATATACTATGACATGGTGAGTAGGTGTGAGTTATTCAGAGAGTGCTGTTCCTGAGGTCAAGTATTGTAAGGCTGCCCCAGTGCTGCTTGCAGTATGTTGGCTTCATAGGACTTCTCTGTCTATTCAGTTCCAATGAACACATTTTGGCCCTAATAACTGTTAACACATGCAAATCTTCCATTTCAATGTTCATAATGGACTTTTCTAGGTCTTGTGATTTTTGGGAGCAGGGGTGGTGGAAAGGAAACAAAGAAAATGCAAAGGCATTATGAAATACGATACTTAATCACAATTCTTACTCAAACTCAAGGCTAGAGGTGAGAGAGGAAATGTGGTGTTATTTATGAATGTCTAGGCAGCATAGCAGTGCATCTTAGTCTCAAATATACATTGTGGTTGAGTTTATAGGCTGGTATAAATTTATGTGTTGGTATTAGTCTATATGCTACCATTGTAGCACGTTTCAATGGAGTTCCTAACCTCCCTGAAAAATGTCTACCTCTGATCTCCAACATTTTCCTGATTAAAAGATATTTTTGATTTTTTTGTATTACTGAATCAGAAGAAACTCAAAAACATTTTTGAGAAAGACTTATTTTTACAACGAATCTCCAAAAGAGGCTTTCTCTTTGCTTTCGTGCCACACTAGTCATTCTTTAATTTCCCAGGTCGGCATGTGAACAAAATTGTAGATAAGCAGCTGGCAAAACAAATAGACAAAATTTCTATTGTGCAAGGATTTTATCTGTTGCATCATTTGTTAAACAAGTCCCTTTGCATATTTCATATAGCTCTTGATAAAATGCTTCTTACCTTTGCTGCTGTGCTACCATTGACTGACCAGGCAATAAGCATGAAAGTAATTATATGCTTAATTAGTGAATATTCTTTTCTGAGTCTCACCACAAAGTCATTTAATTTATAGTATGGTTGATTACCACATTCTTAGGTACTAATTCACCATGTGTATGTATAGGTACTTATATATGTAACCTGGGATCACCAACAAAAAATATAATAGCAGCCTGCTCCCTGCAATACATCAGTTGCCCACATGATGAGACATTTTTAAGTATATAGCTTATTTTCTTATATCTGATTACTGGCAGATGGGACTACATTCTGCTGGATGCTCTGCCCCCTCTGCCGGCTACGTACACCGTGACCCTGAGTCCTCTCTTTTGTCCTCAGGGCTACCGCTGATGTTTCTAAAGACCCCAGCAGAGTAGCTGCTACCCAAATAAGTAGGTTTGCCTTGAAGACTTTCCAGTCTATCAGCTATCAGCTATCTCTGTGTTAATTGTTTCCCTCTTTATTTGTCTTTGAGAATAAGTCTTAATCTGTTTCCAAGTCTGTATCTTCCTACCATCCCACTTGCACAGTCAGGCTGTGGGTAAGGTGTTGAGTGTATTAAGTGTAAATGTCTACCTCTGATCAGAGAAAAATTATTGTTTGCATTCTCCATCTCCCAGTTTTATAATATTGTGTCCAAAACCTGGTTTTCTTTAATATACAATGATGTTCTTTCTTCAGTACAACTTGCTTTGTCAATCCTATATCTTTTTTACAGACATCTTTTTTACTTTTAGATGTCTGAAATTTGTGTAGAAACATATGTATTTGGTCTTGTTCTGGTTAGTTAATTTTAAGTGTCCTGTTTAAATGAGTCTTTATTTCTTGAAAATGGTCATCTCTGCTTTTGCTTCATCTGCATCTAATGAACTTCTGTCTCAGTATTTATTTGAACATAGATTCTTTTTTATATCTTTATGATGATTTTCAAATCATCTCTCTTACCCATCTCACATTTCTCATTATCTCCTCATCACTATCTCTACCTAGTACTCTCCAGCTTTACATTTTACACTGGCATTCTCCTTGTCTTCAGTACCCAGAAGACTTCTAGAGTGATTGTTCTCTGTCCCTGAGGGAATCACCCACATCTCTGTTTTCCTCATCTCCTCCAGCTGCTTCCCTGCAGGGTTGAAAAAGAATATCCTGGCTTTGGGCACAACAGAATGCTCTCACTGCATGTTCAAATATTTTAAGGGAAGCATTAACACTGTCCTGTGGTTTTTAAAGTTGTTTCCTATGTCATGTGCATGGGGAGAAATAGTTTCATTTGGAAAACTTGAGCATTTTACACCTTATAGCGTCCAGCACATCAGGGCACACAAAAAGTATCCCATAATTAAATTTAAGGCTTTTTGACACAGCATTTTTATACTGCAGGACTTCTCTATTATTACACAGTAGTACATGGTGGTATATGTGGAAGAATATCCAGGTACTTTAGAAAACAATTCTTTTGATGCAGCCAGGGCTTGCCTGTGTTTGGCAAAATGGTGTTTTTCCTTAGTTGCACAGAGAAAAGCAAGTTCTCTGTAACTTTTGCAGAGTTCTAACAATTTACATCAAATAAAATGCTGCCAATACCTTCTGGGGAGTAAGAGACCAGTGCAGAGTTCTATTTGACCTTTCCAAGGAGGGCATTATTAAAGATTTATTCCTTCCAGAATTTTAATTGGCTTCTTTTGGTGACCTTTCTGGAAGACGGTTGTGTTTTTCTCAGACTTCACAATGATCTCAGGTAGGGAATTCCTTCACTGCCCTGACACAGCAACTGAATTCTAATCTGCATCCTAACTCCATTGCTTTCCCTCTTAGTAATTTCATGCTGCTGTCTTGAGCAAGAGGACTTTTGCCATGATAATGTTTTCATAAATGCTTTATCTTTTATTCCTAAATCCAGAAGAAAAAAAATTGCCAAACGAGAGATCAGATGGGATTTAGGGGAGTGTCTAATGGCACAGAAATAGCGCACCAAACTGAAAAAGCATATGAGCAGACAATACACTGTCAGTGACCAGCTGCTTAATCACTTTTGGCTACACCTGCATTTACCTTGTTCTGTGTGACCAGGAACCAGACTTGGCCTCTGTCTCGCATCTGTAGTAGGGTGCAGGTCCCAAAGTCAGTTAAGTTCTTTCCCACAGCAGGATTACTTCAACTGTCAACTATTAGGCCTAGGAAACTCTGGGAATTATATGCAGTATGGATGCCATGGGTGAAAGCTTTGGAGTAGATCAGCTTAATTGTTCAGATATACCCACTTGTAAATCTTTTCACTATTCATTATGAGGGTGTAAAAATGGAGTTGGACTCCTCTCTGTTGCATCCAATCAATTGAAAAAAGACAATGCACACAAATTGAAATACAGAAAATCCTGTTTCAACGCAAAAATAGGTTTTACTCTGCAGGTTGTGAAACTCTGGAATAGGTTCTTGTGGAGTGTTCATGTGTGGACACTAGACATAGGCTTGAGAAACCTGGTCTGATCCTACTTTGAGATCTTCAAGGCCATGGACCTGACTAAACATAGCCCTAAGAAATCTGCTCTAGCTGACGCTGCTTTGAGGTCTTCAAGACTACAGACTTTGAAAGGTCCATTCCAGCCCTCATAATTCCTTATTTTAGTGCTAAAAACAAAGGAAAAAAATCTTCCTGCATTTTCTTTTTCCTCGTAAATAATTTGACTTCTTTCTCCAGCTGAAGTGTGAATAATTGTTTGGATATTACTGACTATGGAATTTTTAGTTAAAACATTAGATTTTTTTTTCTAGCTGACTGATTCAGTCCATTTGGAAAATATTTTTATTGAAATTTTATGAAAGTGAGTTTGTTCCATATCATTCTAGCATGACCACATTACACATTAGCCAGAACTAAACCTCTAAACAAAATTTAAAGTTCTGTGGATTCGTACATTACCTCTCATTTTTACCATTCATTTCAGTTGTAAAATATGTGGCCTCCTGCCAGCATTATTGTGCCAGCATCCCATATGAATGTTAAGCAGGCAACAATGATGCACTATAATTACAGTGCTTGAAATGATTGGAAATAAATTGGCACTCCAATTATAGATGCATGAAAGAGGCTCCAGTATATCACAGTCAGTCCATTAATTTCTGAAATAGCTCAGGCGATCTCACTATTTTGGTGACATTCGTTATTCACTGCTGCAATGAATCAGAGCGAGCAGTGGAGGGGGCCCAGAAATTAACAAGTTGAAGGACATTTGAAAACAAAAGAACTTAAAACCACTCCATGTTACTTTGTGCCCCATAGAGAAAATAACCTCCAAATACAATATCAAAACCTTTTTGATGCATTTTGAGAGAGAAAATGTTAATGTAATTTTTGGTCTCACCCAACACCTTCAGTCAATTTGTGCAGTATTCCAACTGAGCAAGGAAATAATTTTATGAAAATCTGCACAGTAAGCAAATCCACATTTCTACAGTGTAATACAAATATTTTAATGGGGAACTCAGGACTGCAAAGGTTATGTTTGCTTATCTCAGCAGGTTACTGCTCTCAAGATTATCAACTTGGTATTGGTAAACCAGTCGAGGTGATATGACTATTGTGCCTCTGGCAAACACCTATAGTGAATGCTCTTTGTGCAAAACCTTAACTTCTTTAATATTTTCTGTGTGTGGATTCATCCCAGATGTCCCTTTAGTTCACCCCGAACCTTAAAAATGTTTTGCTCTGACCATGTGCTGTGAAAAGTTACTGGCAACTTATCTTTGGTCCAGTTTCTCTGAGGCTGCATCAGAATACAGGAAAAAGAGGAAGAAATAACATCACTGAAGGAGAGAGGAGAAAGACTGTCTCCATTCAAGTATCTGCTAATGGCTCTGTGGCTGGTGTCTACCAGCTCTGTATGCAGTAAAATTGAGGAGATTGAAAAAGAACTCCAGACTTCCAAGATCCTTCACTCACTGTACAATTCAGTCTCTCCAATTAATCAGTCTGAAAACTGAAATACCTTCAGTCTCCTTCATAGTGCACATAGGGTAGTGGAAAGGGCTGGTCATAGGACAGCAACAATCCCCTTGCAGCTGGAAATAACGACCAACATCTAAGCACTCCAAACAGTCTTACAGATCTAAACTTAGCAATAGGAATTTTAAACTAGAATATTAAAAAAAAAAATTAGAAAAACTTCAAACAATGGCTAAAAGACTAAAGCTAGTCATTAGTATCAAGTCATCAGGCAGGACCTGAAATTCCAATTTAAATGTTAACAAGTCCCTCCAGTTCTTTCAAGGATTTGTAGCTATGTCACTCCAGATTAATACTCAAGCAATGAAACAAAAATGTTAACAGCTATCCCATGTAGTTTATTAAAATAATAGAAAATATAAATTACAATCAGTCACCTCCTCTGTCAGGTGTTCTGGATGAGATTTTTGATGGCGAAAAAATTGAAGCACTAGACTTCATTATGCACATAAGTTTTTTCCCAACGTTGTGTCTTTAGCATTTGGAATTAAAAATGGCTCTTGAAAATATTATTTTCTGCTGCCTTGTTCCATTACCCATGCCAGGATGAAAGTAACTATGATGGCTGCTTGAGGAAGCTCTTTCAGGTGACAGAATTCCTGAAAATTCCAGCTTCTAGTAGAAAATAGTGGCACTCAAGGCAAGGACATCCAATTCAGTAAGCTGTAACACACAAAAATTGATGATGGGAAAAGCAAATGTGAAAGAGAGGAGAGGAAAGGAAAGAGAAAAGTTAAAACTCACTTCTCTACTGCTCCATTCAAACCTCAGGTTTGAGAAAAGAAGGTACTTAGGTTATTGTATTAGCACTAGAATTCATTTTTATTCCAGTTTGCCTAATTCCTCTTTATACTTCTAATTATTTTGGCTGCTACAGTGTCTGTAGCAATGAGTTGCAGCATTTAATAAGGCACTGTACAATAATGCACTTCCTTAGGTTTTCTTAAACCTGCTAAATTATTTCACCCAATCCCTGCTCATTTTTTATCTTAAGAGAGGAAATAAAAAAGTTTAACAATAAATCTTTTCATTTTTTAATTTTGCTTGTTTAAAATATATATAATTTAATGCATAATGTCTTTTGGGTCTTAAATTCATGTCTTTTATTTATTTTGTTCAGAAGTAACTGCAGTATCTGCAGATGAATCTAGGTAAAAATAACAATTTTATACTTCACAAGCACTCAAACACATTGAAATGTCCATAAGACATGGTATGATCTTATAACAAATTGAAAAATAAAGAAAAAGAAATACCGTCTTTCCATTATTTTCTCACTTTGATAAACATAGAAAATTTAAAATGGAGTCTTATTTTAGGATGTCTTCTGGCAAGAAAGTTAAAGTGTAAGAGTAATGTTTTCATTTGAACTGTCTCATTTAATACTTCAGCATTGGACCAAATTTCTCCATCTTCTTCTGTCTCTGAGGTATGTCACAAACACAGGAGAAAACCCTCAGTCCAGTTAAGGTCCTTGATCTCTCTTCAAGTTTAAAAAGAAAGAATCCCCAAAGCCGTCCTTTAAGAAGGAGAACACAAAAACTCCACTAGTAAATGGAATGAGTAGTCAACTCCCTAACCCCTTAAAAGATGCAAATCAAGTCCATATTAAAGCACTACACAATAATTATTTGATACTTGTTTTGAGCTATGTGGGGATGATGCCATCTGTCCTCAAATCAAAGAGATTTGATTTAGAAGCAGCAGTGATTCTCAAGAGTCAAATTAATGATGAATTAAGGAGTCTGGAACAGTATTTTCCACAGACCAGAGCACTGAAATGGGAAATACAAAAAAATAATTCTCTCATCTTGAGTGCATTTTTGATCAGGATCTTGATCTGGATCATTTTCATCAGTGATGTCCTCATGATATTGATGTTTTATTCCCCAAATTTTTGAACCAGAAGAATGAAGTTTAATCATTTCTTTATTACTCTCTAGTGTTACAATGCATGTTGTTTTTTCTGATTTAAGAAATTTTTATTTCATGATCATAAATACAGTATGTGAACCTGAAGTGCAGATCAATCACAAAATTGTCACCATGCTCTACGTATACTTTTTTAGAAAACTGTTGTAATATGCTAAAAAAAAAAAGAACAAACACACAAAAAAGCCCCAAAAAACCAAAAGCAGAACACACCTTGAAATTGTGATTACTGATCTTCGGAAATAGAGCAAACAAGGTGACTGGGATAAGATGGAAAGTGTGGTTTGTAAACTTTCCACAAGAATTTGAAGGGAAGGGAAAGGAAAAATATAATTCAGCTTTAAAAATAAGACTAAGAGAAATCTATGTAATGTTTTCAAGGTTTTATAGAAAAAAATAACTTTTTAGGCAAGCTTGAATGTTGTCCTTGATGAATTCTAAGTGTGACTAATAAATCGAACTGTATTGATCAGATTATATTAGCTGCTCACCTCAACCATAACTTATTTATACAGTAGTGTGGAAAAAACACACTTAATTAGGTTAAAAATTGTCTTGCCTGGCACACCTCTAAAAGGAGCTTTCATCAAGGAATCACCTTAATAGGGTTCTGCAGAAATCAGGATAAAGGACAACTTTATTAATATATTCTCATCACATTTTAAAAGAAACTATAAAATTACTGCTTATAACACCAGCAGAAGGCACAGCATGTTAAATCACAGTGGAAAAGGATGTATAAATGAAGACTGCTTTAGAACTTTTGGTTAGGGATGCTTTAATGCAGGTACATACAAATATCATGAGATTCCTAGAATGTCCTGAGCTGGAAGGAGCCCACAAGATCCTTGAGTCTAACTCCTCTGAAGATATAAGTCAAGAAATAAGAAGGGCAATTTTAACAGCAATGGGAGACTTTAAAGTGAAAAGTCCTGTTTCAGAAGGACCGAGATTTCATCATGAAACAAATGAGAAATTAAGACATCAGTGTGTTTGAAACTCAGCTTCACAGCTTTGAGGTTATCAAAATCTCTTCTTTAGCAGTTCAAGAACTTGAGTCTGTCAGTGTAGCTCATCTCTCACAGAAATCAGTGTAAAGTCCACTGTCAAATTTGTTGAGAATCAGATCAAGTCCAGAAGAACACTACATTTACTGAAGAGGTATGCAAAGATTAACTAATTGAACCTCTATCATTAGAAACATCTTCGAAAGGGGAAAAATTAAAACATCATCTTTTTAATAGTCACTGCTTGCCCCAACCTTTCACACTAAACCTAGAATCCCATGGCTAAAATGAAAAAGCTTTTTATTTTTAACATTTCATTCTCTCTTCCATTGACTTGGATCAATGTGTTTTAAGGAGGTCACTGTCAAATTGCCAATTTTTTAGATGTACAATTTAAGCCTAATTAAAGGTTTGATAGAACTCTCTCAGTAAAATGAACTCATTCAAATAGGAAATAATTTAAGATCATTCACTAAGGAACTTTTCTACTTCCATACAAATCATAAAATTTTTATTTCATCTTCCAATATAAATTAAACTTGATAAAAGAAGGGTGGGATTTGTTCCAAATTTAGGGATTTATATAAAATGTATAAGTTAATATTATTATTTCCCCTTGGTGGCACTATAAATTATATTTCTAGCAAACTTGCAGAACTTTAATATCATATAGCTTTCCTAAAATACCTTTCAATCTCCTTGCTATCTGTTGGTTTTGGTATTGTGCGAGTTTCCTTGTCCAGAACTATTTGAAAAACTTCTATGGTTGTTATTAAAAGTGGTATCTCAGAGAAACGAACAATTGCCATATGATAGATGGGGTTTTTTTCTGCCTGGAAGGTCTTAACACTTACACCAGGATAACATTTAATTCTGAATGCTGCTAAACCCTGTTACCCTCCCTCTTTGCTTACCTGCTTGCAAAACTAGTTTTCAGGTTTGTGTTTATTCAGTATTCATCACCAAACTGCCTGACCCAGCACATTGTTTGTTTGTCAGATTGCTCATTTTGACTTCTAAGTGTTCTATGCTGATTTTGAGAGTCTCTTCCTGACATTGTATTAACTGCAGGCTCCTATTCCCACGCACAAATGACATGTTATCGCAGCACGTTGAAAGCCAGAATTTGAACCCTGTAGACACCAGTTACACTGTCATGAAATGCTGGTCATTGAGATCAGAGGTTTTTTGGTCTCTCTCTCTGATTTTTCGGGAACATCTTGAAACATGCTGAAGGATATGGTCAGGCTGAATGGGGCTCTGTGCAAACTGATCTAGTTGATGATGCCCCTGCTCGTGGCACACTAAGGTGCTCTCTCCCATTTTCTGGGAAAGGAAAGACTTGGTCCATCACTACTATAATTACAAAATATGGAGGAAGCAACATTTGTCAAATGCTGTTCTTCTGGGATAAATGAGATATCCCATATTCACTGACTCCAGATACATTTTTATTGGTTTATTCAGAAAAAGTTTGGAATCAATACCTGAATTCTGTAGGTCTGGCTAGTCTCAAGGCAAATTTTGCTTTCTAAGTTTGTATGTGCATAATAATGAGATAAAAAATTAATGGTTTGTTTGTTTACGGCAAGTTAAATGAAAAGGAGAAAATAATTGCTAAAGAGCTATGCGACCCAAATGCTTTTCCACAGATTGTATGGATTTCCTCGCTCTTCCATCTTTTCTGCGCTGACAGAAGTCAGGGCCTGATTCAGACTATGGTCAAGCTGAGAAAGACCTGTCCATGGATTTCCATCCATACCTTTACTGCAGTGTTTGAATATCCTACCCGAAAGTCACCATCACTCTGAGAGGTTGGACTAGCTTTAGTAGAGTTCATCTTCTCTTCAGGTAAATCTCTGCATTTTGTAGGCAATACCAGGACAGCAAGGACAGAACAATCAACACAGAATTGTAATTTTGCAAATATGAACACCCTACAGTTTTTTAATACAGCTATCATCTTACAAGTACTCACCTGAATCAAAGCTGAACACTGAACATTTTGAGGCTACAAGACTAACACCAGTTTCTAAATGACTGAAGGGTGGCAGAATTTTAGGCAAAGTGTGTTTATTCACTATTTCCAAGTACACAGCTATTATTAGCACTGTATATTAATGAAGATAGGGAGGAATGGGATAATGATGCTCTGGTTTTTGGGAAATGAGTGGCAGATGACTTGTAGTCCTCTATTCTAGATACTTCTCCATGTTACTTTTGACACAGGCTTTTCAAATGTTCATCTGTGACTGCTTATTTGTTCCTTTCAAAAGTTTATGAAGTCCTTGATCCGGAGGTCACTAAACAAATCTGAAAGCTGTAAATGAGTTCAAATGCAGTATAACGGAAAGTTAATTTTCACTGCCCTATCTCCAGATTAATCACTTGAGGACAAAGATAAATTAAACAATACATTAACAGACTGATATAGCAATACAAAAGCTATATTTATCTATCTGTGAACCATCCACTCCTACAGTTTTATATGAATTCATTTTCTCCTATTGGAATAACACTTGCTTTGAACTTGGCTCCTGAATATCAGATAAAGTCACCCACATTACATCCAGCAGCACTGAATGAACCAATACCAGCACAACAGTTTCTTCTGATGCTGGTTTTGCCTCAGCAAGAGAAAAAGAAACAAGTAAATTTGATAAACCCTCTTTACTAATGTGGCAAATGCTGTTAAAACAAGAACTAACTGGATACACATTTCAATCTCCAAAAAACTCACTCAAGTGAAAAACAGCCTCTGTAGGTCAAGGATCAGGGGCAGGCTGAGGATCTGTTCTGCCTCAGAAGGCTTCAGGAAGACCTTCCAGTACCTAAAGTTGGTTTACAAGGTAGCTGGGGAGGGACTTTTGATAGGGGCAAGATGGAACAGCTTTAAACTGGAAGAGGGCAGGGTTAGAGTAGATATTAGAATGAAAATCTCTCTGAGGGTGGTGAGGAACTGGAACAGGTTGCCCAGACTGTTGCAGCTGCTCCACTCCTGTAAGTTTTCAAGGCCAGGTTGGATGGGGTTCTGAGCAACCTGGTCTAGTGGGAGGTGTCCCTTCCTATGGCAGGAGCATAGGAGCTAGATGACATTTAAAGGTTTCTTCCAACCCAAACCATCCTGTGAGTCTATGATTTATAGAGATGGTGGAAAAAAAGAAAAAAAAAAGGTAGAAAAAAAATGTTGCCTTTGACTAAAACAATTAAAACAAAGAAATTCCCTTCAGAGATCCTGCAATTAATCATATTTTCTTGACGTAAAAGGGGAAGATGTGCCTTATGACACACTGATGATCACAGTGCAGAGAGAAGATCAGGTTCAGTCAGAGACCGTGAACCTGGCAGAGGAACAAAAACATGAGATGCTCATGCTTTGTTTTTTAACAAAATTTTCTTCATAGAATATAATATGACCTATTGAAAATAAATTCAGATGGAAATCATTTCATCCAACTCTACATAAGAAGGTATAAAATCACCTTGTCCATTAGCAGTGTGCCACTTCTAAAATCAAAGGCCTCAACTTCACCAAAGTGCAAGACAGCACAATTTCTAATCCAGTCACATTCTGTGATTCCCCAAAGAAACCATGACATTGTGAAAAGCAAATTACCATGGTTCCTGCAGAGCACCAGCTGCTATTAGATAATACCTACTCACTCCTTTCCATAGGGCAGCCCTGCACATTCCTCACTCTGCTGTCTCTTCATCAAGAAACAGCTGAATAGGAGATCAAAGGATCTGCTGAGCCCCCATGTCTTATGCTGGAGTTACAAAACGGAGAGAAGCACTGAGGTGCTGAAGCAGGATTTTTTTTAGGTATAGAGCTGAGGCACAACTGAAGCTGAACAATAACTGGCAGGGCAGGTGAACTGCCAGTGTTTCAGAAGAGCAAATAGGGAAAAAAAGATACAGCAGAGACGCCCACAGACCACTGCTTTGAGAGAAAGGGAAAGGCCACCATATATTGACTTCTGATCTTCAGGATTGTTTAAGACTAAGCACAAGAACTGGGCCAGTTCTTGTATTATTCCAGTAAAGTATCAGATTTCCAAGCTAGAGGTGATGTCATTTTATATGTCAGCCTTCAATGAATATTTCTTCCAAACTTTCTTGGCATGGAGAAGAAAATTCTAAATTTTCTCTCCTACTTGCCTTTCTTGGTTGTTGCTCAGCAAGTACGTAAAGTGCCTAAATGTCTGTGAAATAGCACTGACTCAGGGCATGAACAGGAAGTCTGTTACACAAGTCCTGTGCCCAGTGCATGTCACCCTCATCCCCAACATGGAGTAATGTCCCAGCATCTTATCTTGGCACAAAGTGTCCATCTCCACACCTTTCCCTTATGCCTTTAGATTGTGAAGTGTTATGTTTTGATAGAATCATAGAATGGTTTGGGTTGAATAGGACCTTAAAGATTATCCAGTACCAAGCCCTCTGCCATGGGCAGGGACATCTTCCACTAGACCAGGTTGCTCAAAGTCCCATCCAGCCTGGCCTCGAACACTCCCAGGAGTGGGGCATCCTCAGCTTCTCTGGGCAACCTGTGCCAGTGCCTGCCTCACAACCCTCACCATAAATAATTTCTTCTTATTATCTAGTCCAATTTTTTTTTGATTTTTTTTCATCATACATTCAGTTGTTGCACATCACTGCAGAGAGAAAGTGGCAAAAGTGTTTGCTGTTATATTCTGCTCTCACAGAAATAAATAGGGAGGGGAGTAATGAAAACCCCTAGAAAATAAGGTTTTTTAGAGAAATAAGTGTGTCATTCCCAGAGTTTTAAGAAGTTTTTGTTCGGTTGCATCTGTGTACTACTTGAATGCATCTATAGAGTAGTAGCAACATAAAAGCAACTACCTAAAGAAATAGGCTCCAGCTTTCAAACATTTGTACTCTATCCTTCAAGTACTGGATAATATTACTATAATCAATGGGGAAAAACGTTTATTTCAATGCTGCTTCTTATCAATTTGAATGGAAACCATTTTCATAACTTTAACACACTTTCATCAAGGTTATAGTAAGTGGGAAGTGTTAATGGAGATAGCACTAACAGTGGCATGCATTCATGTATTAGAACTATGAAGTGTAGAGCTTTTAAACATTTCACCCTGTCCCTAACCCCAGAAATGATTCTATTTTAATAGTGTGAAATTGTTTTACATACCTAGTACTTTCTTTAGTGCTTCCTTTATCACTTGTTAACCATTTCCTTAAAAGGGAGAAATGTTCTTTTTCTGGTGATCTGTTTTTTATGAAGAATGTAGAAAGGATCTCAACAAATAAACAAAAAGCCCTTGAGAGTTGATGCACTAGCTAATGGCTATGTTGAAATCTCTGGTTAAATGGTTGTTTTATTTTCCTATGGTCTATTCCCACAGGTACAAGAAAAAAGTATTTAAACCCAGTCCACTGGGCAGAATTATTCTTTCTGTAAAGCTACACTTTTCTTCTTTGTGTAAATCCTTCTTTACCATTATGAATTAATTATCCATACAAAGAAATAAGAGGAGTGATGCTCTTTTTCTACAGCATGACATAATCACAGTGGAACTAGAAATTGAAAGGATAAATCTTGTAATGAGTGCTGACATGCTTTATACATATATAAGTACTACAGAAATATGACATTAACATTCCTCAGCTTTAATAAGTTCTTGATCTTGATTCAACTGAGAATTCAGAAGCCCAGCTGTGATCTAATACCCTTCCAGAAATAGCACAAAATAAAATTCTGATGTCATTAACTTCCTCATGGGCACAATAGCATGGCCAGATTTTTTCTTCCTGTGGAGTTCACTGAAAGGCTATGAATAGCACAAGAACTAGGCCAGCCTATGAGGTTAGGTCCTGCAACAAGCACATGCCCCATGCAGGTATTTATGGAAGCCCTTAAATCAGTCCCATTTTGCCTAAGCTGGTTTTTTACTACAGTCAGACTAAGAACAAATTGTTATCTCCTCCATTAATGGCACTTTGTAAATAAAGAGGAAAGAGAACCAAAGAAAGACTCATTATTCACTTACCTAAGAGAGAAGAAAGGAGAACACAGCACTTAATTCCCTACATCAACATGAGACATTTAGAGAGGCCACACGGCAGAGTAAGCTGAAGCAATTTTGCTTATGCCCTGGAGGGAGCACATAAACTAAGCCACAACTAGAAGACACAATTACTGGAGCAAAAACTGGTCAGATCCTCCAAGGAACACCAAAGCTCCATTCAGACCAACACTGAAGTTGGATTTCAGGCTCCTGCTATGGGTGGTGCTGCCTTTTACTCACACACAACAACTCTCCAGCTACAAATTAGATGCAGCTGATTATCTGTTTGATATCAGAAAATGTGTCATCCCAGTGATTCTCCATCTATCACACTTCCTTTCACCACAAGGTCAAACCCAGAAGGTAAATCCCATATGGGTTGATCAAAAGTCAAATAGCCAATTATCTTTCATGCATTTCTTAGAAAAATAGGTTTGGGAGATTCCTATCTCTCTCCCAATCATCTCTTGACTTCACTAATAGGAAATTATTATGTCAATTCTGCCTTTCTCCTGCCTGTTATTCCATTGCCAGCTCAGCCTATATGGGGGTGTACTGCAGCAGGTGTCTTCTCTCTGTAGCTTTACAAAACTACTGAATAAAAGAGGGGGCTGGGCTGACTGCTTGAAGCCAAATGGCATCAATTAACATCCATCTATATTTCACAGCACTTGGCCCTGAATGTCTTCTGGACTCCCTGTGTCTCAATGAAATGGTTATTATTTCTCTCTTTTTCTGTCCAAAGTATACAAAACAAAATAAGCCTGTGTCACAGCCCACTGCAGTAGAGAGTAAAAAGGTATGGATGTTACATGTGTCCTGAGACACATCATGAAGGCACATAGAGTTATCTGGGGGCATGAAACTGTTGAGATAGTCCTGAACTTCTGAAATTTCTGAAGGGATCCTGGTCTTGTCTATATTGTTGACTTGTCCCTGGCAAGTGGTCATTGTTTCACACTGCAGCCAATGGCCAGAGTCAAAAACTTGATTTGTACAATTCACACAAGCTCATCTGCTAACCCTACCTCGTTTAGACTATTATTTTATATAGCCCTGTATTACTTTTATACTAGTAAACTAAACAGTGCCTGAGCTCATTCCCTGGCCAACAGTGAGACTGGCTGGCACCATCTGGTGTTAAATGAAATACTAAAAAACCCCTTCCCTTCAAAAAAGGCTAGCCATAGCAAAAACAACTTCAGGGAATGTTTTTTGGACTGCACTAACTCTTGAACCTCCTGAACTAGTTGGCATGGCTAAAATCGCACCAGAGGCTTACTTACAGTTTAAAAGAATACGCAATCAAGTTGTATATCTCTGGCCCAGGACTTGGCTCCATTTTAATTTCAATAGAAGACTCCTGGCTCCCACTGCAATCTAATTTATGGCTGCTGTGAGAGACAGTGGTGAGGGGGCAGGGAGAAAAGGGAGTTATTACATGTGGATATTGCTTTTAGCAAAATTATTTTAAAAAGCCCTGCCGTTCTTCCAAGATTTGGGGATAAATTTGTCAAATTGTTAAACTCAGTATCTATTCTGCTCCTTTAGCACTGTGCCCCTATAAATTTTGATGTACTTCTTCTCCATCAAAGGTATTATTTGGTATAAGTGACAAAGTGACACATTTGGTAGCTTTGTAAATATACATTTGAAGACTCCTGGCTGTCATAAAATAACCGGGCTGTCAGATTGCAAAGTCAGAGTGAAGCAAGGTGGTTAACTGAAATGAGACTCCCATGAAGAATTTTCTTGTCACTCTGTATGTGGAGGCATCTGCTGCAAATTCAGACTCTCAAGTCAACAGACACTTTGATCGCAGGATGATTTATGTCAGCCATCAAATGTCTGAGTGGTAACCACACATCTGTCACTAGGACAATGTGACATAAAAGAGAATTTAATTGCTTTTGGATTATAAATAAAATGAACATTGCAGGAATAAATTATGAGATCGCTGTTAATTTGTCGATCATACTATCAAGGGCAAGAAAAACTATTGGGCATAAAAAACAAAGTTATTTTTGCTTCTAGGAGGTGCAGTTAGGAACATTTTAATAACAAATTGCAACAATCTCTTTTTGGTAGGTACATACAATCTGAAAAAAAATTGTCAGATTGATGAATCTGGCACGTCTGTCTCATTTAATCAACTACTTGCAGGTGCTAATGGAGGAAACAATCAGGGATAAAGGACTTGTGAAAGTCAGCTATTAGAGATATATTTAATATTTAGATCATCTTCTGCTGTTTTCTTCCTCCCAACCATTATTTCAAAGAGAACCACTTCTAAGGCAAAACAAGCTATGTACTTACCACCATAGAAAATTAATTTGTGTGCAAGGTCCAACCAAATTATGGGTGTCTATTGTACCAGAATGACACACACAACGTAAGAAATGCATGTATATTCCCTGTGTAGTCAGTAGGGAAGGGCCTGAACCTCAGTTGGACTACAGGGTTGGGATTTAGGCAAATATTTGCAGGTGTACAAGGCATCCATGTTCTCATTGCCGTCAATGGTTAATAAGGGTTACATTCAGATGCCATAAGGAGGTGTCCAGAGTCCTTTTAGTTGCCTTAGGGTACCTGACACATCTCCACAGGGTTGGCAGAGACAACTCATGACCTCTTCTCTTGTGGATTAGCAGCTGGAGACAAGACAGGATTCTCCATGGCAGGAAAATGACACCAGCTGTTGACATTGGGCAACTAAATCTGACCTCTCTTCAGTAAGGTCAAGCCCATCACTTTATCCCTGGGCATGGAAGAAGCCCATCTTCATTCTTCAGATTCTCCAAAGCATCCAAGTAAGGACAAATGTGTGTTACTTGAGTGCTGCAAAGCTCAGGCAAGGTTTCCAGAAAAGGCAGCAGGAATACAGCACAATGTCCCTGCAAAACATGACATAACTGCCATAATTTCCCAGATTACAAAAACAGAAGGAAGCAGGGAGAGTTGTATTTCTCTCTTGCCACTGTAACACTAGTCAGGTCACAGAGATCCATTCTGCAGTCTCCCTTGCTTTCATGTGTCTTTTCAACTTCAGCAATTTGTGAGAGTCACCTTTCATAGAAAATGTTTGGGCTCATGGAGTCCAGATCACAGTTTCACATAAAAAGTGTTAGTGTAGCAGCGTAGTAATAATAGCAATAACAGAAATCACCTTACCAGCATTTTATATATGAACTTCTGAAGTGTTTGGTGTAAACCCCAAGTTAAATGACATTGATTGTCAACTCTTGATCCCATTCCAAGTGCCACTTACTGTAATATGCTATAACATAATTTGTAAGAATGATTTCATTTTTATACAGTCCAAGTGAGAGGTGTAAATAATACACAGTGTATGCATGAATAACCACTGATGGAGAGAGGTTAGAAGAGCAGTCTAGGGTGAATTATTATTTTGAAGGATTAAACTTCCCAATTTAACCCATTTTTTCTGCTCCACAATGACTGTCATCCAAGTTTGGGGCCTCATTCCACTTACAAACTGATTTAAGTGTCCCAGAAGCAGCAGAGAGTTATCAAAGACTGCCTCAGAGAACACCACTGTACAGAGTCTGCGCTGTCTGGTATCACAAGAGCATAAGGGGTCTATGTCATGTTCTTTTCCAAGAGCTGCCTAAGATGTGTGACAAGGAACAAATGCTGTTTTCTCAGGTCAGTTTATTTTAAGTCACATCAATAGTTGAACAAATTGTTTCAGTTTATATACAGGACCTTAGCTATACCAAAATATGAGGAAAATAAAAACTGTTTTCAAGCCTTTATGGTTGATTCTCTGTCTGAGTATTAATTGATTATTTGCAGCATACAGTCACAATTACATGGTAATATTCTTTCTTTCTTATTCATCTCTAGTAATTAAATTATCAGTAAAAAACATACATATGAACTCTGCCTGGATCAGTCTCACCAAAGGCTATTCACTGAGTTTGAACACTTAAGCAGAATCCTTTTCTAATCTGCAGAAGAAGAGTTTCTGCAAGTAAAAGTGCTACAAGAAATGAGCTGGTAAGTGGGTTAAAAGTGTTCTAGAAATGAAGGGTCAGAGAGCACCAGGTGAGGAGATAAGGCATTAGACATAGCACTTTCAATAAGAAATATCTTAGAGGGAGATGTCTGAGGAAATGTGAGGTGAGGGGAGCTACTATCGGAGACAAGTCTGTGTTCAGTAAGAAGCTGAAAATACTGTGGAAGCAAAAGGAAATCACAGAAAGGGAAAATGAGGACCCAGAGGTAAGAGCAAAGATGAGATCTTTACAAGCTCTTGTTAAGAATAAAAGTCTTGTCTCAATGCCCCCACCCTGAAATCTGTTCACATAAATTCTTACATCCAACAAGTAAGCGTGGTTTTAAATTAGAAAAAGCCACACTCAGATCAGGCATTTGTAAGTTCATTCTATTGGGAAATACTATGTGTAGGGGCAAATTGCCATGGAGCTAGTGGTGTTCCTGCCAGTGGAAGTCTTTCCAAACAAAGAACATTATATATAGTGACATAACATAGTCAGTCTTTACGAAATCAGAGGAATGGACAAAATGGTTTCCTGAGGAGCCTTTCTGAGTCCTGGCTACACACATAGTAAATGGACTCACAGCCTGTTTCACTGCATGAGTTTTCCAAACACCAAGTTCAGTTGTCTCCTGGAGAACTGTCCAACCTCCACTGAGAGTCAGAGGTGGAAAAATCACCAGTGACACTTTTATTCTCCACTGTAACAGTGTGAGTACAGAACTCCTGATCTTTTCTATGGATATTCCTTGCACCGCTTTCAGAGAGAAGTAGCTTAACTCAATAATCAGACATTTTAAACCAAAGAATTTATCTTCAAGCACTGAGGTATCAGTAGGACCTCTGGCTTCACGGGTTTTTAGATTTGCAGATGGAATGCATTTATTCACTTTTCTTTTATACTCACTGCCCCTAATGAATGATAATGATGTGATGCATTATCAGCTGGGTTGATAGGAAGTGCTTGGCAAGACTGATATCCCAAGATATTTGAATACAATAGGAGAAAACCTTTTCGGTCTGGTCTTTTGAAAGGCAATTTGAAAATAGAAATCCTAATGACCTCTCTATCATCTTTATCTGTTCAACAACAGAACTGTGGAATACCTTACTTAAGATCCCTCAAAAGGAGCAAGCAGTCCTTTTGAAGAAATCCTTTCACTTCTTTCTCCCTTCATTATATGCAGCCATTTCTCATTCTTGCTATAGGACTTTTGACATGCCAGAGCTATTCAAAGTTTACCTGGTGATACAGACTGACAAATATCACAAACTTATCCATGACAGGACTATTTGAGGATATACAGAATCATGCAAAGTTGCTACCCATGGCCTCAGTTTCCAACAGAGAAACCTGGAAAAGGGATTAAAGCTCCATTTGTATTGCCATCATTTCTGTATATGATATAGCAAGACTGATAATAAAATGGCAAAATAAAGCACAAGATTGGGAGCCAGGAGACCAGAAGACACTGGGATAATCTGAGAGTGCTAGTGTTTACTGAGATATAGTTAGTTTTCTTCATCATAGCTTCTGTGGGGTTTGGATTTGTGCCAAAACGGTGTTGATAATTCCAACATGATTTTGTTATTGTTGAGCAGTGCTCACATAGAGTCAAGGTGTTTTCTGCTCCTCGCAACCACCCCACTAGGAAGAAGGCTGGAGTGGGGAAAGGAGTTGGGAGGCAAGGCAGCAGATTTCAGTTTGGTAATGTTTGACTTCTTTGCTATATGGGAAAAAAACATGCCACTTCTCATCTGGTTTTTTTAATGCTGTTAAATTTCTTCCATTCAAACATCCCAGCCTCTGCCCTTCGGGTCCTGTGTCTCAGATGAAGGGGACAGGCCACAGTGGAAAGTGCACATGTTGCTATGGTTTCTTGGGGCCTCTGGGTTACAGCCTGGCTCTCTGGTGTCCCACTCCATGTTGTTCCCCAAAAAGAGCTGTTTCAATAATCAGCTGGGTCAGGAACATGGGCTAATGAAATAGGTGAACCATGCTGTGGATATATGTGAAGCACAGAACTAGTGATAGAGGACATCTGGCGGTCTGCTTATTAGTGAACATCACTTTTGTATCTCTGCAAAGAAACTATTTTAACATAAAAGTCTGAAAGTAAAAACATATTGACAGCAGAACTTCCATGTGAGCCATTAAAATGCACCTGAAGATGACCATCCTGCTGTTGCTTTGAAATGCTTCCTGCAGTTTGCTGTGGATTGTTAGCCAAAAGGAAAATATTAAGACGAAAATCAAAATTAGTCCCTGGACAATACAAATGTAAGTAGACTTGGGTTCATGTGTTCTGATTTCACACTGTGTTGCCTGAGGATATACTGAGTGCTAGCATGAGGTAGTGTTCATGACGACTCTAGTCAAAGTTGTGTCTTATTTCTACAGCCATAAAATTCACTAAGTGAAAGGCCAGGCATTTTATTTGGGGAAAATACATGATATGAATTTCTCCAATAGGAATTCGTACCAAAATAAAAGCAGTCCTTCCTAAGACGTTAGAATTGTGATGAAAAATAACATTACAACACTGTTTTGGCTTCCTTAACACCTGGAAAATCATTGCCTGATGTTGTTTCTAAGGATGCGGCATGGCTGTCATTGTGCATGAGGCAATATTTATCCAAACATGTTTGCTTTTTTCACTCTATCCAGAAGCTTCTGCTACTTACCAAAAGTGAAAGTCAATTTTCTAGAGTATAAAATTTCTGAAGAATATTCAAGCAAGTTTATTATGGTATAGCAAACTTACAGAGAATCAAAGTTGTATTGGGGAAAAAAAGAGAGAAAAAAAAAGAAAGCTTTCTGCAATGCAAACCACTGCTTGGACACTTTCTGAATGTACTTTTTGTCATATCTAACGTCAAGGCAGCCCCCCGATAATACAGAATTAATCTTTATATGCACCTCTCTTCTCCACCCTTGCCTCACTTCCTCCTCTCCTGCTTCCCCTGTACCACTTTAGTGACTTAAAGACTAGCTAGAACTGCCATGCTACTGCAGTCAGTATGTGCCAGACATTACCTGGGTTTTCACCCAGATGTCAGAATTCATACTGACTGCAGGAGAACTGGGGTATCAGCACATGGCTTCTTCACTGGGAATTCATGGTTTTCTTAAGTTTGCAAAAACCAGCAGAGGCAAAAAAAAATATTTTGCTAGATTTTTATAGGATTTTTTGAAGTGTTTTCATTTAAAGGGAGGTTGACTGTGAGTGTCTAGTCCTTCCTTTCCCTCATCAAAGGAAATATGAGATGCTGTTTGTCACTAACTTAAGGAATTATTTTGGAGTTCTCTTGCTAGAACTTCAGGTCAATGCAGAGACACTGTCTGGACAGAAAGGTTATTTAATTATTTCTTTGAGAGCACTCTGCGTTCTCTGGCTCCAGCCTATGTTCATCTGAGAGATGAGTCTCAGCTGGTGAGGCTGATATACTATTCCTTTGAAAATGTCTCAATTTCTTGTATATACATACAGATATTTTTATGCACATACCAAACACAAGCGCCAGGTTTGCAGCACAAACACAATTTGAAATAATTCTGAGTTTGAAATAATTTCTGGTACAATTTCAATTCAAAATTAATGCTATTCAAAATTAATAACACTGCACAATGTTATTTGAATAGTAATGGCTCCCACAGAGGCAGTAGTTTTGGAACTCTATTATTAGCAAGAAAGCTTGAATTACTACCACTACCTACATATTTGCAATATATCTAAAAAATATTGCTGTTTCGCTGTTTTTTACCCCACTTAAGGCATGGTTGAGAAGTCCATGGATTGTGAAGCAGTATTCTGGGCAGAGTTTTAAGTAGGTTCTGTGGAACTGAATTTGTTGTTAATAAAGCAACCACAGATTTTTTTTTTGTTTAAGGTAAGTGTTTTATGTGTGCGCCCTATGGGAAAATAAAGAGAAAAAAATGTACAGGCTACAACAATAAAGTGGTATAAAAAAATAAAAATTAACTCAAGTCTGCTTCCACTTTAGTAAAGAAACCTGATTATTTGCAAATCTTATATTATTATCTGCTTGAGTTTTCAGGTGAACAATGTGCAATAATTTTACCTGCTCAATTATGCACACCATCCTCAGGACAGGATATCTGGGCTTAGACCCTGCAGTCCTGTATAAGTAAAGGCTGCATCATCTATGCACTAAAAACAGATCCCAAGGGAAATGGCAGATATCACAAAAGACAGCTCAGGTGAGTTGCTCAAAGTCTAAAGTGAGCCGAAGCAGACAGCTAAAACCATGAGAGGTCTCATTCAGTGCAATAATACCAAAAGAATTTCTGCAGTTTAGTTGACCCATAACAAAGTGACAGGAAAATACCATGTCTCCACGAAGATTTCAAACAATACTGTACCTTAGGAGCTTAGTTACTTCCTAGTGACTCAAGCACTAAGTTGGGAATGGGCTGTGGGAGAAGAGCACAGGATAGATTTTGCTGATCCCAACTACAGAGGGAAACTTCTGGCACTCCGATGCCAGCAGTGCCAGGATCTCGGTCCAGCTGGTGTAAGACTAAGACTCTTCTCAAATCTTTACGTCCACTTTGCTTGGATATTAGTTTAGTCACAGCTGTAAACTTGTCTCCAGCAGTTTGTGGGAGAGGAAGAGCCAGGCATAATCATCCTTTTAGTTCTTACTTGCAGAGCTGCTTTTAGTTAAGATGTAAACACATTCAAGCTGATTGAGTTACTCTGTGTGACCATCTTTCTTTGTAAGTAAATATTATCTCTGTGTTTTTATCCATGCTTTCCAAAAAAAAAAAGGTCTGTTGAGTTGATTTCCGGATAAGGTAACCTGGCAAGAGAAGATGTTTTGTACCAGCGAACAACCACCAGCACTGCAGGCTGGGGCCTGAAGTTCCAATGCATGCTTTCTACCATTCAGCAATCTATCTACACACAGGGACAAGCTTTGCAGCTTGGTATGGAAGATTCCTGAGTGATTTCTGCATGGTAAAAGCAGATCACATCTGCTTTGAAACAGTGGCTTTGTTTCCTTGCATAAGCTTGTTGAGGAAGTGAAAGAGGGTGTGCAGGGCTGACAGACTTCAGCTTCCCAAAAGAAGAAAGGAGGGGAAGTTGTACTTCAAAACTCTAGTTGTTTTTCCAAAGGTTTTTGTAATTGGATTGTCACAACTTACTGTTAAGTTCCGATAGCACCCATGGGCTCAAAACTGGATCAAATCAATAGGCAAAGCCAGACACACACTGTTAACGCATGTTAACAGGGAGAACATGGCAGGGGAGGTACAATCTCTCATAATTTTTGTCAGCAACAGGACCTGAACTAAATTAGCTTATTTTGACTGCCTATAGTCAGTGTAAAAGTGTTTGAGGTGATTCATCCTATCCTAGCATAAACATTGACTTTGGATGAGCTACCCACTTGCATTGACTATACAGGGAAACAGAACAGACTTGATGCTAAACAGTTAAAAACTGTTGAGTTGATGATGTAAGATGAGTAAAATATAGCCCATTCACAATCCTAACTAGGGGGAATTTTAGATCTTCATTAGATGCAGCTTGCAGAATAGTAGCACTGTGGGAATCCATTGACCTTACAGACATGAAGACAATATTACTCCTGCAGATGACAAAGTTGTTTGCTTAAAATAGACTTTTATTTACATATTAATATGCAAGTTAGACTTTAAGTAATTTTTCTGTTATGCAGGCTGACTATTCTAACTGATAGTGCTACAAGTCTGATTTACTTTGTCCAAAAAGAAAAGAATGATCTCTTTGGATGCATGCAGGGAAGTATTAGGACTTCAGTGACCAGGAGAATGCACAAATGTAACACAAAGAAGTTTAAATCAAATGGCATGTAAAGTGAATGACACCTTCCATTTCTAAGCAAGGTATCTTTAAGCTGCAAAGAATTTGTAATGGAATAATGACTGATACCGACAGGAGTGTTTTATCCCCATTCTTTGATTTCAAAGTATTGCAAGTCAGAATTGATGAGGACCCCTCTGAAGTAAAAAGAAGAACCAAGCTCAGAGCTGCTCTCTGTGAAGGTCAGAGATAGAAGTGAACTGTGTTAGGGAGCTGCAAGTGATTCCTTCATAATTTAAGAAAGGTGATGAAAAGAGTTTTTAACCTGAATCCACAGGTAAAAGTGAATAGAACTAAGATAATTACAAAAACTACAGGCCCTTGCCCCTGAAAAAAAAAAAAGGAACAAAAAAAGTATTCAACTGTGTATTGTGTGCTTATGAAAAAAAGACAAACCACAGATGAGCAACAAACATTGACGTGCACAAATCTGTCTTCAAAGAGGGTGTAGACCAAGACAAACATGTCTCAGGAATGCACAATGAAATTACCACATGCAATGGACACTACCTGAAGCATGAAAAATTTTGTTTGCATACCAGGATTATGTTTTATTCACCATATAGCGTAACAGGTTCCCAGAGATGTTTTACAGTTTCTGTCCTTGGAGATACTCAAAAGTCAATTGGAGAAGGCTCTGAGAAACCTTCAGTAACTGGTCCTGTTTTGTGTAGGTGTTGGAGTAGGTGACCTGTGGAGATCCTTTCAAACTTAAATTATTGAGTGAATCTATATTAAAAAAGAAAAAAAAGCATGAACACTTACTGAAAGTTTGGGTGATTTGCTCTTGCTTGGATTAACAAAGCACATTTATTGAAAAAATGTCAGTTCCCTGAAAGAAAGACAGCTTACACAAGGGCTCTGATCTCAACTATCTCATGTTCCTTTTTTTTTTTTTCAAAGATTCCCAATTGCCAGAATATTCCTGTCTTTGTTCTAAAAGTCAAAACAGATTTTTGTTTCAGAAATTCTCAAAATAATAATGTTTGGAAACAACCCCAAATAAAATGTTTCGATTAGGGAGATAAAAAAATTTTACATTTGTCTTGACCTGTGGAAGAAGATGTGAGTCGATTTTTACCATGGAAGAAAACCTGGAAAAAAATCCATTTTCTGAGCGGGGCGGGGGGGGAGGAGGGGACGGGAAGAAGATGAACTTTTTCTGTATGAACAAAATACTAGATTTCAGAAGATTATTTGGGTGTGTTTATATTTTGAAAGAATGGGTTTTTTCATTCAACTGATCACTGAGCCAGAGAAGCTGTGTTTGTAGCAAGAGCGGAGTAAAAGGAAGTGGGGAGGAGGCAACAACAGATTGAGAGACTTGGAGATAGTCTTTCCTCCTTACTCAGCTCTCTGGGAACGAGCCCAGACTCAGCAGAGTAATTTTTTTTTTACTGTAGTTTTCCAGTATAGCAGGACAGGAGAGTGAGAAGGTCCCAAATCATACCCTTTGCTTTGTAAAAGGTGTCAATAGGGCTCTGAATACCTGAACTTGTAATTAAGCTCATTATAAGGTGGGAAAATATCCAATTTTATGTAACTTTTTATGCTGCAAACCAGTTAAAATTTTCCTTCAAACACATTGCTCAATATTACACTGCATCATATATGTTGACTACAACATTTTCCAGAAGCATGGCTTCCACTCCAGTGAAAGAAAAGAAATGAAGATTCAGCTGTGCTCTCTCAAATGAACAAGCCTTTAGGAGAAATGCAGGTGATAAGAAATATCTTGTCCTAATGCGACAAATTTTAAGTCTAAGACTACCTTTTTACCAACTTAAAACTCTGTCACAAAGGGCTTTGGTTGGTTGTTGGCTGGTTTGAAATAAGGTATTCATTGGAGACAGTTTTTACTGTGGCTTTGGTTGATTTCAAACCCCATTCTCTACCCCTTCCTCCTTGGGTAAATACACTAGCCCTTGACCATCTTAGTGGCCCTTTCCTGAACTTGCTTTTGTTTATCAACATCTTTCTTGTACTGGGAGACACAAAGATGAATGCAGCGTCCTGCTGTGGTCTTGCAGGTGCCAAATAGGGGGATAATGACTTCCCTGGGTTTCTAGGCTCTGCTCCTGACCATGTTCCTGATCCAGCCCAGGATGCTTTTGCTGCTGAGGTGCAAGAGTGGCTTATGGTCAGTTTTGGAAGCTGGGTTACATCGCTGACTGCAACACACCACCCTCTCCTTGTATGATCAAATGCTTGTAGGCTCTTTTTTTTACCAAACGGTATCTGTAGGTCTGCAAATGCGCAGTGGAGGACAGAAAAGCCAGCCAATAGGGCTTTGTTTAGGGTAGGGAGCAAGAAGTGTCTGCATCTTAGAGCAGGTCTGGAGGCAGTGCCATCAGTGGGACCAGGAATGTCAGGTACCAGAAAATGTCATCTGGAGAGATACCAGAAGGAGATCAGTAGCACCAGAGCCTCAAAGGAAAAAACAGGGAGTTCAGGGAACAGGAAAAAGTGTCTGAATGCCTGAAAGACACTGCCTGGCCCCTGCTCTGCTCAGCACTAGGCATCTAAGGAATCCCATTTCTTTGGTGATCAGGGAAGCTAATCAAGGAACTGGATCCAGCATTATGGAATAAGAGTCCAAAAGCCATGTATAAAAAACAGGGAATGGAGAGAATATATAGGAGATAAAGGAATATGATACAGGAAAAAAGCAGCCAGGCAGGCATAGCAGAATAATTTTTGAGGAGAGGGTAGAAACAAATTCATAGGAAGCATGGGGAGGAGAAGTAGCACCTGGGAAACAAGGAAACACACACAAAGCAGAAATTGATGGAAGAGTGCAGGAATGGGATTAGAAAGAGGTAGCATGAAGCAAATTGAGATTGTAACACTCTTCATACTCCCTGCCAGTTGGACATCTGTCTGTTTTCCTGAGAGAAAAAAGAGAGGATGGCTGTGACGTGTCATAATTTTGTATGTACACAGAGGGTTTTCATCTTGAGAAGAAAAAAGATCTCTGTCCTTATGTTTTAAGTTTTCTGTTTAATTACACTTAATGGCATCTTCCTCAGCGCATTACACAACAGAGCAGCTGTCACCGAAACGGGATCTTTCTACTCTGAGAGTCTAATGACCTATCATTTTTGCTTTGATGGTGGCAGAAGCTGTTGTGAACTACTTGTGATTGTACCTAGGACTTCGTTCTTCTTTCTGTCCTCCCAATGAAAATGGAAAAGTTGTTTAGAGTGTTTTTTAAGATAGAGATTTTTTCAAACTTGTCTCCAACATCCTTCTTGATACAACACTGCCTTCTCAGCAACCTGACTTCTGAGATTAGGGTAAAGAATTGATTACTAGTCTTTTCTACTACAAAATTCTGCTTCCTCTTTCTTCATCATCAGTGAAAGAAAGGATAAAGAAACTCATTTAACTTCTCTGAGGTATAATAAGCAAGACCAAGAAATTTGTTTTACCAGAATTGAGGTCTACATGCAATGTTGAACGAAGTCCTGCTTAGCTGGTGTCATGTCATTTCTGGAGGTGTTCAAGGCCAGGTTGGATGGGGCCCTGAGAAACTTGATCTAGTGTGTGGCCTACTTGTGCATAACAGGGTGGTTGAAACAAGATGATCTTCAAGATCCCTTCCAACTCAAACTGTCCTGTGATTTTTATTATTTCTATGGTGAAGACAATCAAAGTATTGTTATATCTACAAATGCCAAGCAGCAAGATCATTATCTGCATAAGACTTTTGCTAACCCTACCAGGGATACTGTGAGGAGTTCTGCTTTGAAAATTGTCTTGAACATTTCAGACAAGTCATGCCAGTTGCAAATCAGAGGCTGTACCATGTGGGCGCATTCTATTTTCTTAATGCTTTCTACATTTGTAGAACAATAGCACATGAACTGTCAATGGAGATGAGAAATATTCAATTAGGAAGTAAGATGCAAAACTGGTTTTATCAATAAGATTCAATAGACTTTGGATCCTTACTAAGGGGAATATAAATCAGAAATGTCTGCCTTTAAGTTAAGAAGAAATGTCTTTCTAAAGTCTTTGAGCTAATTGAATTGCAGACTTTTGCAAATGAAAAGAAAAGCATTATTAACATTGTAGGATTTTTATGCTTCAGAGAGCACATTAGAAGACTGTATTAGTTTCTCCTGGCTTTATCATCCTGCCTTTGTTTAGATTTTCAGCTGAAGTTTGGGTGTGAGCTCGCAACCAAAATGAGCCTTGCCCATTTTGGGTACTGTTTTACCACTTGCAAGCAAGATCCCAGGCATGTTGGCTGCTCTACATTATACCCCACATGTCAAAACCTGTCTAGAGTGTCTGCAGACCCTCAGATCTCCTTCAATACATTGCTGCTCGACCCTCTACAAGGTAAGGAGAGAAGAAAAGGAACAAGTGGCCACTCCCTCATCTGATAAATTGCTGTAACCCTTATAGCTAAAAGGAAGCTGGTAGGATTTTCTTTCAAGGGTCTTTAGCTGTTAGCAAGACAGACACTTTATAAACTTCATGGTCTGCCATGTAACTAGATCACAGATATGTTACATCTTAGATTTTCATTGCTGAATTTCCTGAGTGGTGTGTAACGTAAGGCAGATTTGTCCCTGTATTCTCTTCCTAGATAAAGGAAGATTTGTATCTAGATTCTTTTCCTAGAAAAAGTCTCTCGCCTAGGAAAACATGAGATGAAAATGCAGCATTCCTGGAAGGTCACAGTTGTGATGTCTAACATTATCACTGATGGCATCTACCCTGCATGAGTAGCATTTTTTTCAGTGTAGTGTGATGCTTTGAAGTAAAATACTACAGAAATGCAAAGTAATAATAAAATATTTTTGCATTCTTATCATGCAATCCCATTTTGCAGTCTTTAATAACTATATATATGCATTTTTCTACTATAGGGAAGAAATTAAGCATAGATTTGACTCAAAGTACTAGGATTTTTTGTCACTGTACCTTGCATTTCAAGTTGAGCACTTGTTTGAAAGCTTCTTTGTTTTGGTCTGTATGTTTAAACTTAATGTTCACTTATGGCTCTCTTGACAAAATGCAGTAATTAAAAGGGTCATGGTACAGGTGGAGTCGGCAGAGAACCTGAAGAGAAGTTCAAGTGTAAGCATTACGATTCCAGAGGTTAATTACTCCTTTTAGGATGTTTGATTTCTGTGAAATTCAATACACCTTTTTATCCTGGCAGTGGAGAAATAACATTAAACTCCCAGAAACTGGCCGCACAGAACAGATCTAACTACCACTGTAGTTTCTACCATGCCTTGTGTCCTTTTCTTCTGAGATGTTTAGCTGCTTGATGACACAGAATTGATTGACATCAGACTAGGGATAACCTTGGAACAGAACATTCTTGGGTTTATATCACAGCATGGAACTCAAATCTCCTTAGAATATCTTTACCTGTGGTCTGAAGACCGCCCTAGGCATGCTGTTGTTACATTGAATGATGAGTGAGCTGCTAATTTAAGAGCGCAGCATGGAGCTCTGTTCTTTTTGAAGAACTCAGCATGGAAAACCCTACAGACAGTGGAAGTAAGGACAAGTAGCCTGGGAGAAATACAGAGAAATTGTCCAAGTAATCAGGGATCAGGTTAGGAAAGTAAAGTCCAGATAGAATTAGATCTGACTAGAGGTGTCAAAGACATCACAAAAGCTTCTGTATATATATATATATACATCAGTGATAAAATGAAGACTAGGGAAAATGGAGGCCATCTCTGTAAGGAAACAGGTGCCCTAATTACCTGGGATATGGAGAAAGCTGAGCTACTCAACAGCCTTGGGACTGGCACTGTTTATTATCTTTGTTGGTAACATGAAAAGGAGGATCAAGTGCACCCTCAGCAAGTTTGCTGACAACTCCAAGCTGTGTAGTGCAGTTGACACATGGAGGGGGAGGGATGCCTTCCAGAGGCACCTGGACACACTTGAGAAATGGGCCAGAACAATTAACATAAGCCAAAAATGAATTACCTCCTGATTATCCACCAGGTATGTTTTAATTTGTCTTTTTATTCTTTCTTCTTACATTCTACATTCTACCATGTAAAACTGGGGCATGAAAAATACCTTTACTGAAAGGAAAACACAGTAAAATTTCCTGTGCTTAACTGGGGGGAGCGTCCAATACATGCTTTGTCTCTCAGTAATTTGCATGAATCGCTGCAAAGGTGTTGTTCAAAGCCTTCCAAGGCAGTAAGATTTATATGGTAATGGTCATATAGGCTTGTTTGAAAAGGGCTGTCAATGTCAGTTTAAATTTGACACTGCATCTTCAAATGTGGACCAATACTCCAAATGACATGTTCTCAAGACCATGTTTGCTCATGTTTTTACTGACTCTTCCTTCCCCCTGGCTCTCAGGAAGTTTATTCCCTCTTGCACTTGCAGCTCAACTGTGGAAATCCTCACAAAGATCCCTGGAAATGTGGACTTGTCAAGGTCTGCTCAGAGTGAGGCAAAAGAACACTCATAGAGTCAGGCTTCTGTTTTTCTTCACTAACACAGGTTTTGTCATTTGCTTCTGACACAGTGAGGTAATGAAGTGAAAAATTATGTTCCTTTCAAAAGGTAACAAGTTCAAGATGTATCTGTTATTCTTCTACTTTTCCACTGTTCTTTTAGCCTTTCATTTTGCAGAATCTAGTTTTGAAACACAAAACTTGATAGCACCCTACTCAGGACATGTCAGCATTTCCAGAAGTAATTATATTCCAAATAACTAATGCTTAAGTAAAAAAGCCTTAATTCCCCTTTAAGTAGGTGTCTTATCTACATGTTTAGCAGTGAATTATTGAGCCCAGTTTGTTTCAATATATTCAGTAGTAATTTGTGAGCTCAGACTCTGGATATATGACAAACCTGTCTCTAATTCAGAGGTATTTTACATTCAATCCTTTAGCCCCAGAAGTCCACGACTCAGCCCTCAGGACATAAAATTTACCTCCTCAAGCAACACTGAACGCTCAGTTCTAAATTTGAACTACTCAGGGTCTCTAGTGTTTGAAAGCGATTCATGAGCCAGATGAAATTGTAATCCTTTGCTCAGTCAGGGCTCTGTGTCTTTTCCCTGGCTAATCTGACTCATTTACAGCCTATAATTTCGGAATATTGATCAAGAAAGACCAGCAGGTTTGTTGGTCAAGATGCAGGAATAGTGATGACAACAGTGGTCAAAACTGAAATTTGTACATTCAAAGCATATTCTAAATCTGCCATTATTTTAAACATGGCATGGTTACCTTTTTTTTTCAAGTCAGTTCTAAGTCACCAAACCACTTGTCATCAGGGATTAGTTTAGTGATTAAAGTAAGCTTGAGATCTCAAGCTTCATCCATTTTTTACTTATAAAGAGTGAAATCGTACAGCAATAATTTTTCTGTAGGGAAAATCTCATTTTGGGGATGTAAGGTACAAACGATTTCACAGTTTTTGTTCAAACTTTAAAAAGAAAATTCAGCTTCAGGCGCCACTTAATCATAGGGAAATTTCACTTGAAAAAGTAGCAAATTTATTGAAATATATCTTTAGAATGTAATAGAGGCAGCACTGGTGCTGACTGATATGCATTGTTAAAGAACTTCATTAAGTAGAGGTCTAAAGCATTGTATTTCATAAGAATGCTGAATTTGTTGCGAATTCAATAGTCTTGTGTAATACATTCAATTTTTCTCAAAGAAAGAGTCATAGAACAGAATCATAGGAAGTTCCTTTCAATCTTACCAGGGAAGAAGCTGTTCTAATCTTGATACTTGAAAAATATTTTGTGTTAGGAATCGTGCCCTGAAGACAGTGTGGAGTGCATAAGGAATAGAACAGTTAGATTAAAGGTGAAAAATCTCATCAGTTTCTCAACTGTTAAAAGAACTGTACAGTCATTTTGTACCTTGCCTAACTGCTGTTTATACCCAATATCAAGATTTCCAATTTCATTAGACTAAAGGAGGAATCAGTGTTAAACAATTGTATCCAGGGAAAGAAAACAACTTAGTCGTGGCATTAATTCCCTGATGTCTCTGGACGTAATGTCCCCATTCCCAGCACAGTAGTCAGAGACCTTAAGCCAGTTGACTCCTCTGAAAGAAAATCTTGTATAATTGTACAGCAGCCCAAAAAGTTTTCATTCAGAAGAAAATAAAAGATTGCATGTGATAAAAAACCCAACCAAGAAGAACCTGTTGTTTAATAATATATGAAGATGAACCTCTTAAAGACAGTTTAATTTCTCCTAATTTTAACTGTCTAAAATTCAGCTGCAAGCCTAATGAAGGATTGCTCTATCACCAGAGGGAAAAGGTCAGTGCCTCAGTCAGCAGTTGAACCCATCACAACTTTGTTGCCATCAGAACTCTTACAGAGTAGAATTAAGTCATGACAGAGGGATTTGGATTATATGTTCAATGAGGATGGTACTAAGGAATAAAGTTTTTCAAAAATACCCTGGGGACAGATGGTTGATCAGCATCTTTTCTAAACAAACACTAGATGTTAAAAAATTTCCATGGGGAAAAAAAAATCATATTTAACAAAAAGGGATTTGGGTAGCAATTGAAAATGAAATTAAATGGTCACAAGTTTTTGAACACTTGTGTTCAATTCAATTCAAATTCTGGATAAATGCAACCCCAATGACTCTCCATTGAAGTCAGAAATGCAGACTTGGAATCCAACCATACCTAGTCATGTAACAAAGTATAAAAGCTATCCGGTCCCAAAGGATCTGCGAAGCATCCTCACCAACCTGTTTCTCTCTGTGTTTTCACATACAAGAGATCATAAGGACCTTTAGCTCTATCTAAACCAATGCAGTTATACTTGGTGTACTGCAGTGCTGCCAGATATGTAAGGGCTGGTGTGGATAGTTGTGAGGCACATCTGGAATGGATATGCCAGGGAAGCAGAAGGCACTTACTCTGGGCTCCGTTCCTTACTCTGACACTGAGACACTAAGTCACTCTTGTTTAAATAGCTGGTTTCCCAATTATAAAATGAGTATAGATAGATCACTACAGATTGGCAATACCTCATAGGGGTATTTCTTATGAACTGTAATTAAGCAACTTCTGTGAAATATATTGTGATAATATCAAGGAGGCTGAAATGCCTCTGTGAAGCACCAGGCAGCCAAAAAATTGAATGGTTTATACCTTTATTAAAAACAGGTCTTAAAAAACAAAATGCCTGTTGTCCAAAGATAATTCATGCTTCACAGCATATCTCCAGTCATTTTCACTTTATCCCATGTAAAACAAAAGATTTTGAATGAAACAGAAATATATTATACAAACATCTCTCTAAAGCAATCTGAAACCAGACATCAGGATTCATTTAATTTGTTAAGAAAACTATTTGTTACCTATTGGTGTGAAAATCATGTTTACTGCTTATATTGCCTGAGGCAAAACACAAAGATTCAAAGTTAATTTTCGTTCATAAATAAAACATTGTAAAACTCTTTACTGTACTCTACTTTGAGCAGAAGCTCAAGTGTTGGTGTATGGATGCCATCTACTGGGTAAGACTTAATTGTGGAAACTTGTAGGGTCTTATCCTCTGCCAAATGTCCCTGCAATCCAAGTGACTGTTTCAAAATTCTGAATACGTTCTCTCTAATGTACCTTTTTTTCCCCCACTTTCCAGGATCAAGGATACAAAGCTATTTTTCTCTGTCTTCAAAAAGTATTGCTGCTATTAAATATGTGGTACTTAAGGAAACACAAGCTCTCCCTCTTAGCAATGCACTAATACAAGCAAAGAAATCTGAAAGATAATTGTATCATGAAGAGGAACAAACACATGAATGCTTGAAAAAATTAATATGTAAGGCCATTTTATCAAAGAGCAGCTCAGTAAATTGTATTTATAAATGTAGTGGGTGTGATTTATACAGCATGAAACTGAGCACTGATTTGAATTCCCTGTTAAGATGCACACTGTGTTTACATAGGCTGTGAGTCAGCAAAGCTCCTGAACATTTGCCTGATTTTAAGGAACCAATAATACCATTGATTTGAACCAAATTGCTCACCCACTAAAGGCAAAATATATACCTTCACGCTCTGAATAACTGGAACTTTAAATAATAAAGCAGAATAGTTCCCTTTAATGCCAAATCTGTTCAGCAATAGTAATTTGCATGGGTTATTCTAGGAGACTATCCCCAAGAAATAGTCAATTATGGTTTTTAAATGGGAAAATGTATCTCTCATGATAGCGCAAAGGGAAAGCTGTTTGCAGCCAGCATAGGGCAGGGATATCTGTCATGGTCCACAGTGAACAGAGCCTACAGGCCACAGGAGTGTACCTATGTTCTAGGAGTATAAATATTTGAAACTCATGCAGAATAAAGACCCTAAGCACTTTTGGTGAGGTGTCTTCAGGCCTTCAGTGAGGGAATGGGACCTTAGAACCACCCATGTGGCACCAGATCACAGAATCCAATTAAGGTCCTAAGGTCAAACAGTCTGTTCCTTTGGAGTTGAAAGGAAATAGTGAGCTGAATTTCTGATTGTGTGAAACCAGGTAATTCTTTAAAGGGAGACTGACATAACCTGGTCAATACTGAAAAAAGCTGAAAGAAAGAAGAAAGATAAGACATTGGACCTCAAAAAGAAGAAAAACCCTGAAATCACATAGCACCAAGAAAAATCTGAGATGGGTAAAAATACTCAATCTGGTTTTATACAGAGTAAATATTTGTCTGACAAGCCCACCTGTACTTTTTCAAGGATATAACAGAAAGCATACAAGGATAACATGCTGGAGGTAATCTAATTTGATTATAACTACACAGTAGGATAATAAGCACAGAAAATCCTGTACATCATCCTTGAATGTTTGAAGGATAGTAGATCTATTTTATCACAAGGTTAGGGTCTAAGGGGGAAGGAAACAGAAAGTGAAACAATACTATAGACTTAAACATATTTCCAAATAAATCACCATAAAAAATGCAATGAGAGCAAAAATAAATCTCTTAAAGGAAATGTAATCCATGCAGTATAGAAGTCTGCAACTTGACTGTGAACCAGCTAATACTTATACAACTGCATTCACATAACTGTTCTAAAAGACATATATTCCAAGTTTCAAATATATTCTGAATTTCAAGATATGAACCCATTGAAATCAAACATTTGCAGAACCACCATAACATTAAAGGCTGAGGTGAAATACAATTAAATAGCAACTTCTGAAATAATATTAGAGTCAAAATTAGGAATTAGTATTAAACAAGAGGAAAGGTTACAAAATCTTGTTGGCAATGAAGGAAAGAGAATACTTTCCTCAGTGCAAGCACCACTGGTAATAAACAAGTTATTTTGGAATTGGAAAGAATGTACGTTTTAATGAGTCATTTGGTTCCTACACTTAGCAGAGATTTCTTGGTGTTGCCATAATACCAAAGGCATTTTTCTCACTCTACATGATAAAAGCACTGAAAATAACACTTAATTTTCCATTTTGAGTCCAATCAGAAAATGTGAGAAAGATGGAGAAAATAATTCTTCTGATTCTCTGATCTGTGGTTTATGGGTAAATGGTTACTCACAGGAAAAACAGGTTCTTCCACATTTCTGATAAACATTTTCCTACTGGGGCTAATTCAACTATTTCTGACAAAATGGGTTTTCTCAAATCAGGCTTCTGTGTCAATCTATTATGTGGCAACTTTACTGATGATTTCTGTAGTTCCATTTACTGGATTTCAAAATGTAATAAAATGAAACTTTGGGACTTTTAAACTGACAAACAAGGGTAATTTCTCAACAGTACAGAACAAACAAAAAAAACCCTTTTAAGCCAGTCTACTCTGTGATCATAAAAATCCACAAATAATTCCTTGTTTCAGTATAAACATTTGGACCCTCCCACACATAACCAGTTGCCAATATGAAATATATCCTTTCTAATCATTATCAAAACAGTTTAAAATTAAAAAAAAAGGTGCATTCTCCTTCTATATTAGATGCCTTTTTCACAGCAGCAGATGCTCTTGGGAACTTCATCAGTGTGAAAGACCGGTTTGCAGTTTTTTCTCTTTGTTTCTTTTGAGATTTAAACAACTGCTCATCTTTCTGAAGGCTGCTGGCAAAGTCAGGCAGGTAGATCTGTATTCCTTTGCACTAATGCTGTGGTCAGCTGGTGTGGGGCTTGAGGGGACCCTGTGCAAGAAATGGTCGAAGAGGTAAATAGTTTGGTAATTTTTTGCTCAAGAGAGCCTGTCATGCCTAAAAGAAACATGTTGAGAGAATGTGTGAGAACAACCACGCTTTGGCTTTCTGTTAGAGCTGTTTGCCACCTAAGGTAGATAAAACAAGTAACTCTTATCTGGAAAGAAGGAAAGAAACATTCCTTTCCTCAAAAGGAGTGGAAGGGAAGAGAAGGAAGGGAATAGTTCAGAAGGCAGCATATCACATGCCTAAGCCCCTTTGATATATATAGCCAAGAAGACCTATGGCCTATGTGTGTTTTTTGCCACCCAGCTGTGAGTTCTGACAGCTGTGTAGTGTTCCCAAAATAAACTTCCTTGCTTGCTTGACAGTCCATGGCTTAGCATTTTGATACCTGCGTGAACATTGGAGTTGCAGCTGGCTAGGGTGAGTTTGCTCCACCTTTGCCTTTAGCTCTTTCTATTTAGAAGGACATGTCTTCCAAATCTTATCCTCTGAGAAAGGAAGTGAGGACTGGCATGATCTTAATTTTCTTTTAATGCATCTATTTCTTCGCCTTAAAAAATAAGGCATGTAAGATTGCAGATAAGAGTAGCTGATTTAAAAGAACTTGTAAACATTCTGTAGTATAGGCACAGCAAAGCTTTTGTCATTGCCATATATTTCATTAAACATTTCAACAGGCCTATTTTACTTGTACGGCATAAATAAAGTAGTATTTTATGTGCTGCTGTAAGTAATGGGGCATATATATTCTGTAACTAGGTAGAGTTTCCCTGGGGAAATACCAGGTAGCTTCATAGTAATCACATTTTCCTTAGAGTACTTGATAATTACTAATTATTCTTAATGAGATCAAAAGTAATTGCTGTGTAACCTTCAACGATGGTTTAGACATTGAGAAATAACGTATGTCATCATAATTTACTCTTTAATTGCAACTATCTTGCTATTGCATGCATTTTACTGTGGAGCTGGTTGTTCAGTAGTTACCAAGCAAATAGAAAGTCATCTGGTTATATTTATAGTCCAGGCTACCACCTCCTATGTCAGCAGCTGCTGGAGAAGCAAAGCTCACTGCCAGATTCCCTGTAGTGGAGGGAAAGCATTTGTGTTTGTGATTCTGTTGCATCCCCTTGAACACCCAAGATCCATAGCCGTCAACAAACAAGAGTTTGAGAGTGCTGAGGAACTGACAGGTTTCCCAGGGAAGTTGTGGATGCCCTACCCCTGGAAGTGTTTAAGGCCAGGTTGGATGGAGCTCTGAGCAACCTGGTTTAGCAAAAGCTGCCCCAGCTCATGGCAGGGGGGTTGGAACTAGATGGTCTTTAAGGTCCCTTCCAATACACACCATTCTATGTTCCTTTGAGACTGCTAACTGCTTCTGCTCAGAGTTCTTCAAAGGGCAGTGCATGTTACAGATCTGAACCAAGTCCCCCAGCACAATAGGAAGCTGTTGTTCTCTCTAGTGGGAACTGTAGTACAACATACATTTTCGTGTTTGGCAAATACAATACAATAATATTGTAGTGTCCCATGTGATTTCTTATGGTCCAGATATCAAAGACTCATAATATAATAAAATATTCTGAGTTGGACGGGCCCCACAAGGATCATTGGAGTCCATCTCCTGGCTCTGCAAGAACAGCCCTAAGACTCTCACCATGTGCCTCATTCCAAATGCTTCTTGAACTCTGGCAGCATTAGTGTTGTGACCACTGCCCTGGGGAGCATGTTCCAGTGCCCAGCCACCCTCTGGTGGATATGATCTGATCATGCAGCTTCATCATGCACAATATGATCTTCTGCATGCTGGTTATTCCACTTTTAGGTTTGTGAAATCTTTGAAAACTACCCCCTTTAATTGTTGTAGTATCCTTTCTTTTGGCTTTGGTGCTTTATCTGGACCTTTAATCCCTCTTTCTTCTTAGCTTTCTCTAATGTCCTCCATTCCTCATATTCCTCAGAGTAATTTTTTTTTATTCCAATCCTTCCATAATTTCTATTTAACACACCCACCAAATTTCTTGTACAACAGAAGATCAGCTCTTACCTCTGTTGTCCAAAGGTCTCGGTCACACATCTTCCTCTTCTATCCTTTTTCCCTATATCACGAGTAACTAGTAGAAAAGAATCTCTTCATCAAAACCTGAAAAGCCATCATGGTGCTTACATTCAAAGCAAACCAGTAGCTCATAAAGTGGTACGAGAAACAGATGAAACTGTTGCTCTGAATTTGCACAATCTGTTTATATTTTATTTTTCTTTGCCCAATGAAGGTGGGGGGCATTTTTATAAACCATCTGCCTGTTCTGGTTTATATTTTAGACTGGAAGGTCTCTGGAGAATGGGCTGTCATTTATGATATGCCTCTACAAATCAATAAAGCTTTGATAGCTAAAACAAGATCTAACCCAATTGTAGATTTTCCATAGCCCTGCATTCATGATTTGATCATTCTTATTATTATCAGGCAAGACCATTGTCATGCATATGAATACAACACAAAGTATTCAACACAGATCACATAACAAAATCATTTGAGATGTTTTCTTCTTGTTTTTCTATTTCATTTTCTCTTCTGAACTCAGTTATGTATTTATTTTCTATAATCTGCTAAATTTCAAGGAGCTGCTTTGATCTATGTATATCTACATACATTTTCCCACTGCTACTGTGTTATTATTAGCTTTGTATGCTTTCATGTGTCTTTATATATCAACTCTATTACTGAGATGCTACTGTATAAACTCTCTAGACAAAATAAATATCAGTCATTATATTCACAGGGAGTGTTCAGGACAGCAGAACCCTAGGAAAGACAAAATTCTGATTCATCTTTTCCTAAATACATGTTTAAAATAGGTCAGCTGAATGATCTGGAGGTGATTATCTTTCCCAGGGAACTTCAGAGGGAATTAAGAAAATTAATTTACACTGGATAGCTAACTTTCAGGCAGTTATATTGGGGAGGGAAGGGGAAGGTATTTATTTTGCCTGAGAGAAAGCAGATGTCCCTCAAAAACATAACAATTAAGACATTATACTACTGTTTAGCTAGAGAAGTGTCTCTGTCTCAGGATCTTTAAAATGGAAGGAAAATGCTGGTTTTGAAAACAATATTTGCACGCTACAGTTTTATGCAGTCTAAATGGGCTGAAGAAGTAAGCTTTAGGACTGCCCATGTGCTGGAGGAATCGTGGTTCACACAGTGTGAATCCCAGAGCACACCCCGTCTCATGACATCCTGTAACAGTCTGAGGCCACTGCATTGCCTCCACTTGAAAGAGCAGGCTTCATCAGAAATAAGCAAAATTGTCTGTTTTCTGCATAAACCACCTAACAGTAGGACCGAGCAAAAAATCTTTGCGTGCAAATCAATTGCAGTCAGACTTCATGCAGTAAAGAAATCCCAGCCCATCCAAAGCTCTCACTTCTGTAATCTCCTGGAGTGTTTTGGATCAGTTATGGCAGCTTCACACAATTTTCCTGGCATTAACTGCTGTAAGGTAAACTAAAGCTGTTCTAGGAATGACCACACCAAATCAGCTGAGGGTAAGAATACAATATGCAGAGGAGTGTTGCAGACATAAAGAGCTCTGATCTACATCTGCCAGCTGCTTCTTTGAGAAAATTCCCCTCTCCATAATGTTATGTGCCCCAGCATCTTGTCCCCTTGGCTGTTGAGGTAAGCTGCTTGGGTATTAAAGAAATGTTTTTCTTTGAAGCCTGCAGAATGAAGGAGCAACAACTTTCCTTCTCCAGTCTCCTTTCATAGAGGAAAAGTCTGTGTGTTTCACAAGTCTTTGGCAAAACATGAAAATAATAGTTTAAGATATGAGAAATGAAGCTTTTACATCACCTCAAGCCCTCAAAATATCTAAACAGGAGAATAGCTTATTAGGATTTTGTTTTATAAAACTTTGCCTTCTGATTCCTTCCTTTTTCCTTAGGTTTCATTGTAGCTAAAGATTTCAAATCAGTGGTCTTCTAACAGGAGAAAATTCTGACACCATCATCTGCATTTCTATTTTAGACTAATTTAAGTGATCATTGGAGTTGTAATTTTTTTCTCCATTGAGATGACTTATTTCTCTGAGACTCTCCAGAGGAGCTTAATAACAAAGATGAGGACAGACTTTTTATTAGGGTCTGCTGTGATAGGACAAGAGTAATGGTTTTACACTGAAAGAGGGTAGATTCAGATATCATGAAAGGAGGACATTTTTTTACAATGAGGTGGTGAGGCACTGGAGCAAGTTGCACAGGTTGCTGGTGGATGCCACATCCTGGAAACATTCAAGGTGAGATTCGACAGGGCTCTGACCAACCTAATGCAGTTGAAGATTCCTTTTTTCACACTGCATGTGACATTGAGCATTAGCAAAAAGCTCCAGATGCTAGAGTGGCAAAAAGCAGGGCCCTCATGCAGCTGCCTGAAACTTGTTAAAAAACCCTTGGTTCTGTAAATAAAAACATAATCTTTCTGGCCTGATTAAGCTGCAGTGACAGTAGCATATATACACTAGCATCAGCCAATAGTTACTTTTCTGTGCTAGAGGGCATGATGATATCTGGAACAGAGCAGAAAATAAATGGTCAACTTTTCTGCTTATGGGCAAGTATTTTTTCGGCTGGTAGACAAAGAATGAACAGGGACCAGCAGATCTTGCTGGTTTTCCTCAGGTTGACTAGTAGCCTTATGTATTTTAGACAGATCAAGTGGTTATTTCCTGTATTTGGCAGAAAATCCTTGAGGAAGAGAGTCAAGAAACTTGCTCAGGCAGAAATCTTGGAATGAATTGAACAGAGTCCCACCAAATTTGCTGCTCAGACAAGAGCCTTTCCTTCCCACTCTCTAGTACTGCAGTTCTTACTGTTATCGCAGCAGTAAATGGTAAACAAGTTACTGCTACAGGAGATGGATGGGAATTAAAATATTTAAATCACCCAGCTGCCCATGGGGACCTCATTAGTACCCAGTTTGCCTGTGAAAACACCGCATTTCAGAAAGCCATTGTGTTATTACCTCACTCGCAATACAAACACTGCTGTGCCATGACACTACATGAACCCCAGAAAACCTGCTGCACACAGACTAGTCGAGATTTCCTGCACAGCAGGAGAGACGTCCAAAACCTGACAGAATAGCTGAAGTGGTAGCAAGCAAAACCAAGCTTTATATTACCAGTTTCTGCTTTTTCAAGGGGTCATTTCTTACAGGTTTGGATACAATGACTCCAAGTTAGCTCCTTATTCTCTTAATAACTGATGACTTCTTTTTCAAAACATTTTTCTTGCTCTCACAAATTAAAATTATATACAATAGATATTTGATTATTTTCAATTCCTTTATTTCAGTGTTTTGAAAAATAGCCTTATAAGGATTAACCTGACATTTTTCAAAGGAGACTTGCTTTCGCCTGGGCCCATTCTCATTGCTACATGAGTACTACCTTTCTGCTTCAGAAGGAACATCCTGAGAGGGATAGAATTAGAAGTCTGATTCTTTTGTCTTTCTCATTCAGAAATTAAAATTAAAGACATACGCACATGTACAACTCACAGAAACCAGATGCTGTTCAGTGACCACTGAACACTTTCAAAATTCACATATTAAATTTTCATTTGAAATAAATCTTGCCTTCAAAACTTTCATCTTATAATATTTCCAGTCTAATGAATAATTCTGTTTATGAAATGGGAATCCGGAATAACTTACAGGTAACTTAAAGATTTAGGAAGCTGAATATATCAAGTAAAATGAACTTTCCTTTGTCTCCCATAATGTTGGTGTAGATAGTTGGGCTTATAAAGCATTTTTTCTAGGCCTTTTTCTAGATAGCTTTTAAATGATGGGTCAGAAGATCTAGATTCAGTTTCTTCTCTTCTGCAATAGAACATTCGGTATTAGCAGCATGACACTCACTAGCAGGTTACTGCTCGTGGAGTCCACACAACCTGATCTCAGTCATCTGAAAGTTATCTATCTACTTCAAGTTAGTAAAATGTATTTAAAGGACAGATAAACTCACTTCCAAAGTACGATTCTAACCACTTCTCCTTGACACCCAGCTTAGGACATGATGAACCATCCTCTTCATCTACTTATCTCCCACTGATAAAAGAAACTAAATAGCTTGCACAGACATATAAATTTTTAGACAGGTGAGATGAATCTCAGCCTGCCTGTTCATTTACAGTAGATTTAACTCTTGCAATTTCCTGAGTGATACAATATCATGCCTGGATTTGCATCTCCAAGCTTAAGGATTGCACAGTAAAATGCCAAAGGTGGGCTTTGAAGAAATCACTTCAAAAGAGCTTTAAAACTTTGAATTATTTTTCCTGCCACTAACTTCCCTTGATTTCCCACCAAGACTCCTGAAACTTGAAAAGGCTGCCTATCTCTTCTGCATGCTTTAATATATTTCTGTCTCCTCCAAAGCATCTGTATCATATGCAGAGAAAAATGTGTTTTTATAAACAACTCAGCAGTCAGCAGGAGGCCAGATGATAGCTAGCTGGTGAGGTACCAGTCAAAGACAAGATATTCCAACATTACAGGAAATGGAGTCAGATGAGCCTAACTCCAGGAGGGTTCTGATTTTTATCCTAATAGTTCTCTGTCTCTGCATGGCTTTGAGTAAAATACCATAAGAAAAAGGAAAGAAAAAGCTGAAGTGTGTGATGAAAACTTTTTTTTTCTTTTTTTTTTTGAGTATTGTACTTGTGGGCAGAATCTGATTCAGAGACTACTATAGTTCATGTCATCTGCTGGCCATCAGAAGAGACTGAGATTGGATAAAAAACAGTTGACACCTGCCACCTGTGTTAGATTTGTTTTCCAGTCTGTCATGCTAATAATACTACCAAAAAAATTCTAATCAAAAAAAGCAAAGATTACCTTTTTTTACTGCAATCAAACAGTCCTAAGAGCAAAAACTGGCTGGAAGTTTGTATATCTTTCATATTCACAATATCCTCAGCCTGAGAGAACAAGCCAGAAAACAAACATTGAAAAGGACACCTTGGGGAGAACATCAAAGACTCTATCCTTTTACAGTCCATGACAGGAAAATTTACATATTTATTCAAACTTTGTTCTGGTGTGTATATCCCATGAAACATTTTGAATACTTCATCTAGTTGTTGAAACAGTAATTCTTTCATATTTACATCACTTACTATTAACAGCCATTAATTAATTTGTATGGCTAATAATGACCTTACAAATAGCGTATCTCAAACTGTTCCCAAAAATCATTCACTTAACAGTTTTCTCACACCTTTGACACTCAATATCAGCATGTCTTCTTCATGTCTTCTAACAGCATTCTGTTTCTAGATTTTACTACTATGCAAATCTAAACCTGAAAACTAAAACACACTATAGATGTGTAATTAATTTTTGCTCCATTTTTAATACATTCATTTGCTCCACTTTTAATATAGCTCCCAACCTGCTAGTTCTGTTTGATTGTGCCCACTCCATTACTGCTGGCAAAAAGCTTCATAATTTCAAGTCATAATTAAGAATAAAGGCCTAAAAAAAGGGACTTAGTAATGTGTGTATTTATTGTTTTAAAGGCTATATAAATTGAACCTGGGACATCCCTCTTTAGGACTCAGGAAGAGGAGGGATATTATGGTATTTTAACCAGTCTTTCTCTCTAGTCTTGTATAGACATTTCTCAAGGGATTTCAGGGAACCTACTGATGTTAGTGCTACTGCAAACAAGAGAAAAAGAAATGCTATTTTTCTTCAAAGCTGTAACTTTTACTTCAGCACTTTAACAAGATAAACAGTTTAATTACTGATAAAGGTGATGGTATTTGCTTGGATGGGAAAGAAATTAGAATGGAGATGTAACAAACATCAAGCCAGTGTAGCCATTTGATTCTAATCCTATTATCTCTTCCACTCATTCTCCTCTGCTGCAAGATAACATTTCCTAGTAAAAAGAATCCAAGCCATAATTTCTTCTGTCATCTGAGGATAGCACAAGTTTTCTGCACTACTCAAATGGCACTCAAATCCTATAAAAAAAAAAAACACAACACAAAACAACAACAACAAAATAAACAAACAAAAAAAAACCCACGAAACACAAAACAGATGGAGCTGTGGAAGTATAAAGTCTTGTGCTGCAAAATTTGCTTCTATTCTACAAGGGATTTTGCTGTTATTCTACAAGGGATTAAGTGAACAGGACAGAATGATGAGCTGACAAGGAAATGGTTGTAAGGTGAGGGTGTCGAGTTAGGCCTCAGAAGGTTCTGGATTCAGCTCTCTGCCACAGATGCACAAATGGCACAGGCATAAAGGGTAATGTTTTCAGTGGGCTCTATTCTTACTAAAATAAACAGGCTTTTTATTAAAATCATTACTTGAAGAACTGTTACAGGTCATAGAAGCATAGAATGGTTTGTGTTGGAAGGGACCTAAAAGATCACCTAGTTCCAACCCCTCTGCGGGGACATTTCCCACTAAACCAGGTTGTTCAGGGCCTCATCCAGCCTGTCCTTGAACACTTCTAGGTTTGGGAAATCCACCACTTCTGTGGGCAGTCTGTTCCAGTGACTCATCACCTTCACAGCAAAGAATTTCTTTGCTGTATCTAACTTAATTTCCCCCCTTTGAGTTTGAACTCATTACTCCTTGTCCTACCACTACAGTTCCAAGTAGTTTCCCTTTAGAATCTGTGTCTTTGCTTCAGAAAACCATGCTACTTGCAGATTGAACTTTAAATATATGAGGGTGCCTCCATGAATTCCCTTTTGCAAGTATCAGTTAATTTCTATCACATCCCTCTTGTCCCTCAAAGTGGCCTGGTAGTAGCTTTTGTTTGGATCTCAGCACCCTCCAGTATAGTACCTGCTGCTCCTTATTTGCTCTCTGTAAAATCCATATTCTAATACACATTATTCCAACTTCAGTTACTCACATCAGTGTGGACTACAAATTCTTTAAGGCATGATCCCTGCCTTTTATTCAGTGAGGAATAATGGTGTAAAAGCATCTCTGGTTTTGGTTTATTTTGTGCCACTAATTCTTTAATACAAATCATAAAATAAAAACAGTGTTAATTAAATAAATTTTGAATTCACAAGGGCTGATAACAAATGAGAGGGGAGCAGAGTAATAAAGAATGTGAGGGCAAATTAACAAGGTGAGATTCATAATGCACATCCCAGATATTGAATGGGGAAGCAAACTTAGAAAGTCCCAATGAGGGAACACATTTACTGAGGCTTGGTACAACCTAATGTTAAAGCATAACAAACATAGACATCATATGCAACAGCAGCTGAGGGCAGATACATAAAAGATCTTTCAGAAAGAAATGGAAAAAAATGGAGGGGATTCACAGAACAACAGTTAAAATAATTAAAGGGCTGGAAGGAATGGTTTTGTAGAAAGGGTTAAAAGAGCCAGCTATAACCGATGGCCATAGTTGTAGTAAGAGGGAATAGGAGAGTATAATAAGAAATTCAACTGTTTGTCATAGCTAATGTTGGTGTGTTCTGTTGAATTTCCAAACAGAACATATATATTTTGAAATGCCCATGCAGCAGAGACAATAATGTGCTTTCACTTCCTGGGGGGTGAAAGTTTTGGGGTTTAAACTGTCCTTCTGTTCTGAACCTGCCAAGGGCCCCACATAGTGAAATCCTTTGGAGGTAATGATGTGCCCCTTTCCATTGCCACCTACGCCCATTTGAAACTAGTCAACATAAGAGACCACAAGTGGATTTGTAGAGGTTTGTAATGGAAATAATGGGCTTGATAGGCATGCAGTATAAATGCAAATGTGTGACTATGTGTGTTGGCATTGAAGAAGCAGCAGAATAAGCTTTAAGACAGTGGTCTGTATTCATACCAAACACCATTCCCAAAACACTGCTCCCAGGACACTGTTCCCAGAGGTCCAGATGAGGAATGTGTTGTTGAAGTGACTCCCACAAGGCCTTCCCTCTCATAAGAGCCAAACAAAAATGATCTGTCAAAGGAAAATATGGTATTCCAATAGCAGGAAGATGTCAACACCGTGGCAGTACATTATATATGCCATTTCTTTTCCTTTTAATCCAACAGGAAAACAGATACATATTTCAAACAACAAAGGGAAAACAGACCAGAAACAGCAATCTTGACTGAGATTTATGAAGTCTGAAACAAGCAAAATTTCTAAGAGAAGGCCCACCAACTGATAGTGATTACAAAGGTCACAGTCTCTTCTAAAATGCGACCTCAACTGAAGTTTTATGGAAAGTGCTGCAGGCCATTAGAGCACACAACACCAGTGCCTCTAAATGTCTTCCTGCTGCAGAAATCCAGATGAGCAAATAGCGGTGTTTGGTTGATGCTGAATATATTTTAATAAAACTAATGTGATGATCAGTTTGTTATATAGCAAGATATAGTTGAGTTATTAGCTTTAATGGCACCTCCAGCTGTGTTTTGAAGAGTTCCTGCCAAGCAGTATGAGACTGATAGTATTTTAGCAAATACAAATGGAAAGAAACAAAAAACCTTCCCTGAGATTCTAAATTATTCATACAAATTGCCTCTAAGAAGAAGTTGCCCAACTGATACATCAAAATGTAATATCCACAGCCTACACATTTAGCTCAGTGCACAGCAAATCGTGCTCATTTTTTTCTGAAGTAAAAATGTAAACACACAATGGTTTGTCAAGTCACTTGTGTATATATTACTTGAATTCACCTAGATAAATACTGTCCTCATTATCAAATATAGCTACCAGTGACTTCTGGTCAGAAGGTTAGGAGCAATACACAGTCACTGGCTCAGTGCTTGGGAGTCAGTGATTCAGTGAATGGCACTCTTCCTTCTGACTGTGAAGTGATTTGGTGTCCTGCTCATGGTGGGAAGAAATGCTTTGCTTCTAAATTGTGCCAGCTACTAGACAAGATGTAGTACTGAGGTTCTGACCATTTGCTCATTAAATATTCTGTAGTGCTTCTTCCAAAAACATCTGAAAGTGAACACCTTATACTTGAAAATTCACATCTTCCCTAACCACATTTGTTTATAATTTCACCTGGATACAACTTTCATGTCCATTTTATTCCCTAAAACTCCTGCTGGTTGAACTGACAAGCACAAGCTAAAGAACAAAAACAAATCAGTAGGGAGTTTCATGACCTATGGTCCCTGTGGATCACCACTGTCCCAGTTACACAGTATTGCTGCATCCAGGTTATTAACTGATGCACAGCAGCGGAGAGTGTTCATTTCATTGGTAGTGATGAATACTATCCACTGTACTATGTCCCATAACTTGGAGTGTGAAAGTCACTACAGGAGGAGAGCAGTGACTTTACAGAGGTGCTATAACTATACTTCATTATTGCCCAAGTAGAGAGACTAATGACACAAAGCTTCATTAAAAAACTTCACTGGGTCTTTAAGTAACTTACAGCTCTCAGCAAATTCAAGGTAAGGCTCAGAGGTTATGATTTCATTAATAAGTACAGGGTCCTTTCTCTGGCTTCAAGGGCAAGTGGCATGGCACTTTCATCTACACAGTGAACCTCTCTCCCAGTCCAAAGCTGCATGGTCTCATCCGCTCTGATGCAAACAGCTCAGACATTGTCTAGGAAAGCACTGGTTTGCATGAGGCAAAAACCACAGCAGGGACTCTGCAAGACATGGAATTATTTAGACAAGGATAGAGTGTATTCAAGCCCATGCCTTGGCTCTCCAGTTCATTTCTATAAACAAAATCTTACAAAAAAGATGCCTGAATTCCTGATGGCCTTTGCTTTGGGACTATGTCTGGGTTATAGGCTAAAAAGAGACATAACTGCAGAGAATAGTCAGAAGACCTGGGACCTTGAGTTAACCAACAATAGTTCCACAAGAAAAAAAATCAGTTAATTCAGAATGAAACCAAATAGCATTAAAAGTTTAATTAAATTCAAAATTCCAGATAACTAGAAGTTGTGGTCGTTAGCCAAATCTAGCTTGATTCTTTCCCTGCTAGGAAGAAGACAATATTAGTGCTAGCAATCCTCTAAAGCTTGTAAATGAGGTTAAGTCATGCAAAGAAACAACTTCCAGCTGAGATGCTTGACCTAGGTCAATGCAGGGAAAACTCCCAGTAGTCTGCTTTCTAAACACAAAGCCTGCTTCAGGCTGCACTGCAGTAATAATTCATAGCTTGTGCAGTCAGTCCAGCCACCATGTGGAGTGGAAATTGCACAGTGGCTAAAGCCACACAATATATACACATGTATTCACGTAACTGTTCTGGCAAGACTTGGCTGGCAGTTCTAGGGGCCAGTCTCAGTTTCTGGAGTCTCAAGTAAATGGTGACTTGAACCCTGATAAGAAACCAGGAACATTAAATGAAGATCTTTGATTACTCAGTAAGTCACAATTCTTCACCTATAAATGATGATTCTGGTGGCTAAAAACAGCAATCTTCTATTTACAGGAGAAAAGAGAAACAGGAGGACACAGGGGACAACACAACCAACCAGCAATTCCTTTTTCAACCAGTCATTAAAGCTCCTCCAGGACTTTTGGTGACTCAATTCCTTCTCTCAATGAGACATGGAGTTGTGTCCTATCTCCTCTGTGGCCCACAGAGCACTTGCTTTTGTCATATTTATATCCTCTTCAATTTTGATTCTCTTTTCCCTTCTTACTCTCTGAAATATTTATATTATTCACTTTTTGTGCTGATTCTATGAGTGGGATACTTCAGTATTAAAGATTTGCCCCAAGGAGCTTTAAATGGCTGTCACAACAGCCTCACTTGTCATAGCACCATCGCTCTGCACCTCTTTCATATAGGCAACATTCTGCCGGGGAAATACAGGCTGACTACAGTAATGCCAGCAGTACTTTACTTCCACTGGAATAAAACAATAATATTTTTACTTAGTATCGATCTAATTGATTTTCCTTTCTCTGCGCAAGACAAATTCTCTGACGTGTTTTTCTGACTGAAACACACTGAATTAGTTAGCTGCTCCTGGAGACATCCGACAGGCTCCTTCAGACAAGCTTCTGTGCCATCATTGCTCATGACAATTGCAAATGAGAAACCTGGTGTTTCTCTTGTCCCCAGAAGTGAGCAGCAACTGTGTGCTGGTAGGTCACTGCTAGCTGTAAGCCTGTTGCCATCAAATCAGGTACATGCTGGAGAGCTGATGAAACCTTTATGGGATAACAAAGACTATTCTTAACACTAACACTCAAAGCAGGATATTTGCTCAAAAGTAGGAAACCAGAAGTAAAGGAGCAGGTTTGAAGGGTAATATGTTTCATCAGACAATGCAAAAGAGTTGAAGCAGGAGGAAAAATAGGTATGTAAGTTCTTTTTATGTATCTTAACATGTCTCCAATGTAGGCACCTGCATCTGATCCAGACTACGTTCCCCGATTACTTTATAGTTAATAAAACATCCTTTGATATGAATAGGTGCATATGGGAAAGAGTTTCTTCCTAAAGCTGACAAAGAGAAAGAATCTTAAACAAGCCTATTTCCTTCACTGTATCAGTGCCCAGAGTAGCTGGCTCAGATGGAAACATCTAGACTTCCTTGTCATAGGAGAGAAAGATCCTGCTCTAAGACTCTCTGGTATCCCACAAGCATTCAGTTTCCACAGACATTTCCTGGATTAGTCCTATCATTTATTAGTGTGGACAATTAAAAAGGATCAGAAGGCAGCAAAGCAGTTTATTCTCTTAATTGAAGGTTAAGCTATTGACTGAACATGAATAGAAAGAATATGAATGTGAATAAAAATTTTGAAATATTTGACTAAAAAACCAAATATGTCACTATAAAATAAAATCTCAGTGACACATGAGAGGAGTAGCTGTATTCTCTCAACTCTCCCCCCTCTTGGGGAGGGCAGGGCAGGGCAGGGNAATAGTTCTCTGCTGAATGCTCCCCAGCTAGCTTGGGATGCATAATTAAACATGAGAATACAGCCTAGTATTTCCTCTTATAGAGCAGGTACATGGCAGCTGAACAAGATCACATTGCTGTGATTTGTACCTTACTGTCTTCATCCAGCAGGACCAGAAAACTAAATATCCTTCATGGTTTAGCTGCTTATCTACTTCAAGCATAATGTTGTACATGATATATTTTGACTACTTAGAATCCAATTACCAGTGACAGAGGGAAATCTTTGCAATTCTGCTGGGGCAACCCTTACTGGTATATGCACAACCAAAGAAAATCAGCTGCTTTAAGGGCAGTCCCATTCATTCCTGTGCTGGAAGCTGGTCCAGAGATAAAAGAGACAGCACCGAGGAAATGACACAGCTCACTTTCTCCATTGTAGGAGTCCTTTCCCACTTTTGACACCTGTAACTGTCAAAGACCATTATATATCATTACATTACAGTGTAGTCTAGGGCTACCCTCCTTGCTTTCTGTGACAATACCATGTGCTGGGAAAAAAAAAAAACAACCAACCAACCAAACAAAAAAAAGTATTAGTGACTTTTTGTGTAGATCCTGATTCATTAAAGCAAACCCTATCCATATTATTTGGTTGGACCTCCCCACCAGGAGGCCTGTATTTTAACACAGGAAATGGCCTGTGTTGCAGATCTCAGTAACATTTCAGGATGTGATGGAATTCTGAGATATCCAGCCCTGTCACACCTGAAATGTAACAGAGAAAAAATGAGATAGAGACTTCAGTCATCTTCAAGGATAACCATCTGCAGAAAGCAGGTATATTTTGATTTAATAGGATTTAAGTGCTTAAATTGGAGCTTAGGTTGTAATTCCCTTGAGATGTCTATTTTCAGTCTTTCCTCAAACCTTAGACAGGACTGTAAATCCATCTAGAATCTATGCACAAACCCCGGGTACTGCTTACCCAACCTCTATCTCACACCTTGGGTCTCTCCATGTTCCAGTCTCTTACTCACTGGCTAGTCCAGTTGAAGCTCCCTAGCATGACACCCACATATACCTGGAGAGAGAAGAGGGCAAGGCCACACAGAAAATAGTTAGACCTAGAGTTTAATAGGAAAGTATTAAACTTTCCTATTAAAGATTGCAACAATGAGGATAATTTTGTTTTCCTTCTTATCAGATACAAAACTATAGGTTTAATGTCTCCAAGGGTGCACTTGAGTGGCTTCTTCAGTTGCCCAATGATCAGTGACTGGTCTTTGTTAGTGGCTCTATTATATATGTTACAATGTATGCATCTGTGTGTTTAATTATGATTTTTTCCTGTACCTTGTCTTATATGCTGAACAGCTATTAATCAGATGGCCTTGAAAATCAGTTGTCATTACAAATATCACATATAAGGAGATACTGAAATATTATAAATTATCTATCTGTCTGTAATTTAATGATGCCTTTCTACTGTCCCTCATGTCATTTGTAAATGTTGCACAACTAGCAGACTACAACTGACAGCTGCCAGGGACCTCAAAAGCTGTCTCTCTAATCATAACCTAAGTAGGGATATGTCAAATACCCATTTTAATGTAATTAAGACATTCCTAAATGATGACAGATAGCAGAGGTGAAAGAGGGAAATCTCAATATACAGTGATGAAGCCTGACAACAGCAGATAGCATCTGTATTGTAAAGCAACCATTGCAATTACTCTATTTTGCTTTTTAATTTTGATATGTTACAAGGAATACATGAAAAGTGAATAATGAAAGTTATTTATGATCACTTTTGTTGTGCCTTTTTCCTATTTGTGCACATCTTCATGTGTGTATGTGTGTGTATAGTTTTTGAGCCAAGCATCCTAGAAAAATTGAGGTGATAAGCCCTGACAAATGTAACTGGCTCTGTTGAGTCAGTTCCTTTGCCTCAGTTTTGCTGTCTCAGCCTTGCAAGCAGACACTTGGAGAGGGCACACCAAAACAATCTCATTCTGCCTTTTTCAAAATCATCTAAATAGAAGAAGCTTAAAGTGATGTCACATCTGCATTGAAAAGAAATATTAACAATCATATCAAGAAGAATAAATGAGGAGATGATTAATATTTATGCCTGAGTTTACTGTGTGTGGAAATGAGATACTGCATTCAAATAGGGTACACCTAGCAGGCGAGATTCTGATCTCAAAGATTCAAAGATCGATGACTTTAATTAAGATACATGTGCATAAATAAATCAAACTAGAATCAAAATATTAATTTCTATCTAATTACTTCCAAGACACAATACAAGGATCAGACAATTAAAGATTTGTCCATTTGTTCAGAGATCCCTCTTCTGATTAAGATTCCTTTGGGTGTTTTTTAACAGGAAGGGTTAAGTCTAAAAACCAGAATTAAATGTGTGGATCTTTTACTCTAGCCTCAGCTGAGGATGCTTAAGATCCTCATCACATGCACAAAGATAGTTGTGCATTCTTTGAACCAATAGTCATGGTTCAGTGCAATATCAGCTTCACACTGCTACAGTCTGTGTCAATGACGTTTTCAGCTAAGTCCTAAGGCATCAATCCTAGTCCAGTGATGTGGGGCCTCAGGTTGTTCAAGCAATAATGATCTTATATATGAGTCTGGGAATTTGACTTCTATGGAAGCCTAGGAGAAACCCAAAGCTAGCTACCTGAAGTGTCTGAAGCACCATAGCTCTGCTATTCAGAGTCTGTGTCTTCTGAATAAATGGTCCCATGAAGAGATAGCTCCACTAGTCAGCAATTAAGCCAACGTTCAGATCTATACTGACCAGTAGAACCCAAGAGGAAAAAATTACTTTACATCATGGCAGAGTTGATGTGCAATCAGCTGTTAGAATGCTAACAAAACAAAATTTACTATTTGATGTGTAATACATTCATTTCCCTGAACTGACTCTGTTTCATCCATGATGGTAATTACCCTGTCTTTATGTTGACCATGAGCCTTTCATTGTTTTTTCTCTCCCCTGTCCAGCTGAGTAGGGGAGGGAGAGAGTGGCTTTGGTGGACACACAGCATCCAGCCAGAGTCAGGTCACCACACCAGTATGAGCACGAGCCACATGAGCATGCCAGTATTCTTAGGAGTAGATACATTGTGTATGTCCTCTCCTGTTATCTCCTTGTCTCCCTTCATGATCTCATCAATTTTAACTTGGGTAAAGATGGCAAGATGCATCCTTCGTCTTTCCAAGTACAGTTGTTTTTCTCTCAGTGTCAGGAGAGGAATCTCAGAACTGCCTTGCGGCTGTTGACTTTCCAAAGGACGGAGCTGGAAATGGGCTCAGCTTGGCTGAAGAAATGTAAAGTGGTAATGGCAAGTAGGGAGAAAATGAGTCCACAGCCCCATTAAGTTATTGATATTACTGATATTCTAGGAGGGCAATTACACAAAGTATTATCTCAAAAACAGTTCTGCATATATTTTGTAAATATCATTATATATTTAATGTTTCAGCTTTCTCTCTTTATGGAAAACAAGAAAGTAGAAGTTTTCCCAGGTCAACAAAACAGAATAACTATTTGCTCACTTCAATTCAATACTTTAATAGCGAATACACAATAGAGATTCATATTTCTACTTCTGTGGCATGGCAAGAGCCTTAGGGTAGCACATGACCTGGCCAACACACACAGCTCTACAGCTGTCCACTGAGATACATCAGCTCACAGCAACCAAGGGCTCAGTCCCAGCACCTGGATCATTTGTTATTTTCACATTCATGAGGGGAACATAGGGGTTTTTTTTGGCACCTCCTGGTAAGAATGTATTGCAGACCTGAGTCTAAGAAATCCTAATGGTTCTCTATGAAGGTTTATGAGCTGAGGGGGGTTTTTTTGGCAAAATAAATAACCCAGAGAGTCTAAACCAACTGCCTGTCAGTCTTCTTAAGCTATAACTGTTTAAGCAGATCTTTTAAGCCCTTTCTAAAGACCTCAGCATGAGGTCTATATCAGACATCTTGCTCCCTTCCTAGGAACATATCTACAAACCAGACGGGAAATGCATCCTTTGCCCTACATCGTCCCTATCCCCCACCCTGGTGCAGGATTTCTGTAGCAGAACAAGGACAGATGAACAGTCTTCACACAATTGTACAGAGTCTCAGTGATACTAAGACAAACCTTCATACCGATTTCTGTCCTCAGCCATTAAGGTGTCTACATAAGCAAATGTCTTGTGATTAAAATTATACACACCACAGGTCACAGGGGAGACCTCTGTTCATCCGCAGAGACATTATTTTGCATAGTAGTGTCTCAAATGACAAAGGAGAAAGCATGTCATAGAGGTTTTTATTTAGCCAAAATGCTGTTAAATTATTCAAGTCATTATTAAAATATGAAAAGAGATTCAAATGGGGGGGGGGGGAAACACATTTAAATTTTTAAACAGGGAGCATTTTAAAATCTTTATTTGAGTGGAATACATCATTCTGGCATGGCTTTTAGCAATACAAAGGTCAGGATTCCAATCTGGGTGGAATGCTAACCTAAAGTACACACATTCAAATCCAAAATGCCAAAAATAACAGTGAAAACTTCTAAATAGTTTGTTTCAATCTCATTAAATAATTGGCATGTTGCTCAAGACACTCAATATGAATTCTCCTAAGGCAAAAGATGCCTCCTAAGATGTTAAGATGAATTGCCTGAAGTGACAGTGAAAGTTAGGCATCCAGTCTGTGCTGATTTTTCTCTCTCTTCATAGTCTGCAGAAACAGGTGCTCCCAGATGGTGGTTCATCCTTCCTTCCTTAAGGGATAATGTACTCTCTGCAGCCCCCTAGTCTCTTTTGGCTGCTGAAAAAGCCCCATCACCTTTAACAGCCTAGCCTATTTTTAAGATTATTCATTTAAATTTCATTTAAATTTGTTTAACTTTAATTTTGTTTTTGCATCATCAGCTGATGCAAATCTCACTGTACTTACAAGAAATGCCACAATAAACACAGTAACTTGATTTAGTGTCCACTGACCAGTTTAATTAGAAGTCTAGAACTTCAGTTGTCACTGAAACTAGAATTAAGTGAATAACTGATTTTTCCAATTAAGTGGCAAAAGAAAAAAGATACAATCAAATAAATCCAAACTCCCAATTTACTTTCATTCAAGACAAACCAATACTTTGAATTTTCTACAGATTGAACCAAATATTTCATTCATTGACAGAGGAAATGAACTGTAGAAGGATTTGGGGAAAGGTGGGGTTGTGTTACGGACTCCCTAGACAAAAGTAAATAGCACAGGAGGCTTTCTGCAAACTAGCAGAAACTCTTCTTCATGTATGATTTCAAGCATCCACACATCCTGAAGATCAACATGGCACTGTGGAGGCAATTAATAAAGTTGCTGAACTAAAACTGGTGGCAATATCTTAATGCGAACTTTGTAGAACAACACTGTTTAATGTCAAATTGATGCTGCGTTTATGAAACCTCTCCAAGAAACCTGTATAGATTTCAATGCAAGAACTCAACAAGAGGAATAATCCTACTTTTGGATTCTTAAAATAAACAGTAAAATACCTTCTTCAAGGAAGCTGAATCATAGGAATATCTGGAGTATGGATCCCTTCTGTCATACTGAAGCCCAGTCTCAAGGTACAGTAAGCAATAGATCTGAACCACTGATTTTAGCTGAATGTCTGGCTCAAATCAAAATTACTTACATGGGATTGAGAAAATAATTAATTTTAAAGTGATACTGCCAGCATGAAGCTGAATCAGTTTGTATAAATGATGTCAAAGTAGTTCCATGTCAGACTGTTATGTATTTCTTTATAAAATTTTAAATCTTTAGAGTTGTTTCTTCCTTTTTCAGTCTATTTTTTTCTCCTTCTCCCTTACAGTTGGGTGACCCACATATGACCCACATAAGTGGAACTGGAAGTGCACTTGACAGAAGATAAAGTAGAATGGCCTAACTCCAGTGCATTGTCAGGTCTGAACATTTAAAGAAATTTTTAAAAGTTGAAAAGGTTTATCAGCAGTTAAAACTTTCACTATACAAGTTTCATGTTAAAATAAAAACAAAAAAATTCTCAAACAGAAGTGATATTTTTTTAGATGATTGGTGTTCTTTAATATAGAACACATAAAACATACAGAACAACATAAAAATATTGTTGCAAGTATAATCTTTTTTTTCTGAAAAGAGAGCAGTTAAAAAATAAAAACACATAATTTTTACAATCCTGTATTCACTGTGAGAAACCTTAACATTGCTAGTTTCCAAAATCTCATAATTCACATCTTGTGTACTACTCAAAGAATCTTACCACTTTTAAATGTATTTAAACCCACTTTTAAAACTCTCCTGCTTTTCATAATTGCATTAGAAGTGGTTCAAAGAGACACAGCTATTTTTAGCTGAAGGGTATGTTATCAGTCATCTGACGAAATAGTAATTAATGATGGTTATGTTCAGTCCTTGATGGTAGAAGAGGGCCCTACTCTCATTTACATCAATATTAGCCAGGAAAAACTCCAGTGAAATAATAAAAGTTAGTCTGGTATAAATCAGCTATCAGTTCAGTAAATGGGAACAAAAATGATGTTCCCTTTCAAAGTAAAGAGAAATCATATTCCATTTAAATTAGTTTCCTATCAAACATAATGACTGGTCTAAGCAAGCTGATTATCATATTTCTTTTTGAAGACCTAAATTAGGACAACATCTTCAGTAAGGAAAATACATCGAGACTGCTTAACCACTTGTTGAAGCAAACTAATATTGTGGCTGATACTTTAGCACAAAAAGCTTATAAATCATCAGCAAAATATTCAGAATGAGATCTTCCAGAGACCACAAACATCAACACCTGAAGAAGGACAGAGACTTGCTGAAGACCTGATGGGAGCTGGGTCAGGCAGAGCCAGAGTAATCACAGAGAAGAAAATGGTCCACTGTTTAGATTCCGTTTTAAAATACTACAATGATATTAAAATAAAGCGGTCAATTTTCTAGCCGGAACTGGCACACAAACCTAAGACTACTTAAGAACAGTTTTTGTACAGCAAGAAATACATTAAAAATTACAACATGATTTAGGTTGAAAGAAACCATTGGAGGATGTATTAATGCTAAGTTGATATATGTGCCTTTAAAAAGTAGTATCCTTTACATTCCATTCCATTAGCATTAATTAGTTGTGGAGTAGGATCAACTTTCTATGAGTAGTATAGGTCAAATTTACCTACAAAAATCTGTAAATGCAGGCCAAATCTCTCTTTCACCCTCTCCTGAAAATCATTGTAGTGATTTGACAGCCATGCCTGACTTCTAAATATATTCCACTAATTTCTAATCTTTTTATAATCTAATTTAATGTCCAGAGTAAAAGGTGTTTCAATTTTGCTAAACAGTATCTTTTGCCTCAATTGAGCTGTTGCAGCCAAGTCAGCCAAGGTGACTCCAGGGCTTAAGCAGGCAGGTGCCATGAAGTCCAAGACTGCAGAATTTCATCCTTTCACAAACTTTCCCACAGGTATTCATGGCCAACTCACCACAGGCACATCCCTGAAAAAAACTGAAAAGAATTCACAGATAAAGAAGTTCACTTGATTTCCTCATTATGGAAAGAGAATAAATGCAAGGAAAACTACGTTAGATAAACCAAATGAATGCCTGTCCTTTCTCTTTACAGAGAAGTTTGGACTAAAATTGCTTTCTTTTCTGAAAGACTTGTGTGCACATTCTCCCTCGGTAAAGTATATTATATATCACAGTATGAGTGAATTGTACAAGTAGGTTACATTTAATGAGAAAAAGTACTTTTTTTTTCCGAAATCTAAAGATAGCAGAAACTAGGATGTCACCAAAAAGAGTCTTTCTGATCATGATACCTCTCCTTACACTGGTTTTGGACAATACATACAAAAAGTAACACCCATTTTACCTCCATCATTAGGAAAACTCCACTAAAAAATCTTGATAGCACATGCCTTTGGCCTTTGATCAAAAAGTAAAACTGAAAGTTTCCAAAGTAAAAATGTGTTGATCTGCCCATTAGTAAGCTGAGTAGTAACCTCTGAAAATATCTCTTTAAGATATGGAACTCTATTCTGTATTCACTCCTCGTGCACACTCACAAATGCTGAGAATTACACAACTTACTTTCCCCACATCTGGTCGTGCCTTACATGTTGTATCATTGTATCTGACTTCTTTTTTTATTTTTTTGACTGCCAGAAGAAAAAGACAATTGCACAGAGCTGGACCCCTGAGATATGTGATTGCCCAGACATGGCCAGGGTTGAGAATATAAAAGGAGGAAAACAGTGAGAAATTATTTTTACCATAGTTATTTTCCCTTCTCAGTGAATGGCTGAACTATATCTGTTTGTTTGATTTTTCATTTTATTATCTCTCTTAGCCTCCTAATTGTTCTGAAAATATAATTCACTTTATCTCACTACAAATCCTATTCTACTTAAATAGCTCAGAGAGAACAGATTCTGGCTGTCACTGACCACAGCTAATATCCAACACTCATTCCCCTCCTGCCTAGCAGTTAGCATTAACTAACCAGGTATCCAGGTCTAATGGATTCCTGTATGTTACTACACAGGGTGCCAAGGGGACAAGTACAGCCACTCAAGTGTTGTGACCCACATTCATGTCCACACTGCAAATTGGCACAGTTTAATTGTCATTATGCCCCTTGAAAGCAGGGACTAGGCTAGAATGCAAGCAGCTATAGTATACTTTTGTAGGAGGAGGGATGCTGCTTTTTTTGTTTGGTTTATTGGTTTTCTTTTTTAACCTTCTTGTTTAAGAAGATTCCTATACTTAAAGTTTCAAAAATACATAAAAACCACAATCTGATGTAACTGCAAACAGTGTTCAAACTCCCCACCCAGGGGAGGTACCTGGGCATTCCTGCCTGAACCTGAACATATACACCTGTTGAACTCTTAATTTTGTAGGCTTCCCCCACCCTCTACAGATCAAGACTGAGACCATCATTTGGACCAATGGACATCTGAATTGCTGGGTCCACAGGTGGTAATATCTTTTCTCTCCACTATCTACTCTAATCCTTTCTTTTTCTTTCTTTTCCTTATTCTTAAGAGTTATATTTATAGTTTTATAATGTTATATTACTATAGTTAATAATAAACAAAATGGCTACATTCCTCCTTCCCATTGCAACAGTTGTTCTAAAATATACATATCTATTTATATACCAGTCATTCAGTGTTGTTTGACTCGAATCTACCCTAAGGAATCTCTTAACAAGAACCTCAGTGACCCTTGCCTTCAGGGACAGATTGTAACAGTAACCAAAAATTAAAATGCACCCATATGCAACTCTTCTGGCTGTGAAATGCATTGAAAGTGAAAACAGAAATGTTGCCATTCCAATTATTGCATATCATTTTTTGCCTTTGTATCAAAGAAGAAATTTTCAACAACAGCAGGGGCGCGTAAAGCCCATTAAAGGCAGTTCAAAAAGTTTATATGATTTATCTCATTCACAGTAAACCATCCAGCTGCATTCAGAACATTGTGAAGACAAAAATTAAGCTGCTGTAGCTGGCACATCTCACTGCTCTTTGCAGCTCTGCTCACACATTGATCTCTGCTGGAGTTCAGTGACATGACATTTCCCTGCAGGATCAATAATGGTACCTTGCATAGGTGTCTGAGCCCATGGTGTACAAGCAACTTTCAGCCTCATTCAGCTCTCAGGTAGTACTCTACATAAATACATGAATTGAAATCAGAGGGAGCTGTTGGTGAGAAGCAAGTAGGAAATAACACAATGACAGAAGTAAAAGCTCTCAAGGGAACTGAGTGGACGAACTGGTAAGTGGAATTGTTCATGGGTGGCACAATTAACCTGTTCCAGACACAAACTTAGGAGAAAAAGGATTTTAACACCTTAAAAGATCCTGGACTATTGGGCAATATTTCAGTAGGTACAAAGAGCAGATTGAACAGACACATTCTAATAGAAAATTAGATAGAAACTGCAGCTGCATATACTGCACATTTGAAGGTTTGACTTAGAAAAGCTGAGTTTAGTCCACTCCGACCATCCCATCAGATTCAAAGATAAATTACAGTTATTTGGTTTTGTCAGACTAATAGATTGAGAAGGAGGAGGATATGGGGTCACTATATCCTCAAGAATCTGGTTAAAATTGAAAGGACCACACAAATTACATGATCAGCTGTAATTCTACTGGCAATGAGAAAACTTGGAACATATATTGAGTAGTGCTACACTGTCAGTTTAGTTCTGACTTTTCTGACTTTTCAAATCCAACTCATCTGTTCTGACTTGTTCCTAGACCCTTTCAAAAGTAACCTGCAAGGTGTTTCCCAGATGAAGTCTGGCTATAACTCTGACTACTGCTGAGTCCAGTAAATTCATGGCCAGTATAGAATAAAACTAAACAATTTAGGTTGTTCCACACCTGAGTAGTGCAGTGATCCCCAGGAAGCCTCGCCCCTGAGGTGTCTGCACAGCCTCTCTATACTGCTCTGGGGCATAATTGTCACTAAATGATAAGCTTTGGGGCTGTGAAAGAGGCATCACTGCATTTTAGACTCTTTGAGTTGAAAAAGTAATTAATTTCCAATAAGTATTTTTTGCAGCCACAAGACTTGGATCAAGCAGCATGCACTGCAGATACAACCAATCCCCTCTTCAAAAACCTGTGATATATAGAGTGTTTGGGAGCTACTCTGCATTCCCTGGCTTAGAAGCTGGGAAATACCCTCTGGAGAGGCGGTCTAACAGAATAGACTTGCTGCAGAAGTGCCTCTCAAGTCAAGAGCAGCAACAGACATTTAAAGATAGGGTCCCTTCAGAACCTGTTCTATGGATACATTTTGGTTCAGAGTCTTCTTGTACATAAACAGCAACTATAAGAAAAAAATATAAAATACATTAAATACACAGTATGAAAAGAAACATGTCAGATTATTTTTATACCATCACAAGTTACTATTTTAAAGGAACACTGATCATAATCATGGTGCCAATCCTTCTGTCTGACTTTTGGCACCACCACATACAAGCAACCAAAGCTACAAGCTCCTACTAAAACAAGATAGAAGTGAAAGAAGTAGCACCAAAGCAGTGAGAGAGACACTTGCTGGACTACCTTCTGGGAAGGGGAAGAGCTAAGGAAAGGAGAGCACATTAGCCCTTGTTTGAAAGATTTTCTGTCTCTGCACTCAACAGCCCCTGCAGTGCACACTTTGACCTTTGACAGACTCCTCTCCATGGTGCCCAGTAATAGTCTGAGAAGTAACGTGCATCACATGAAATACAGAAAATGCCACTCAAACATTACAAGAAGCAGAAGGTATTCAAACGGTGGGATTAATTACTCAGAGAGATTGTGGAGTCACCACCCTGCACTAGCTGACCCTGCTTTGAGCAGGGGGGTTAGATAAGATATGTCCAGAGGTTCCTTCCAGCTGCAGAGATTCTGTGATTCGTTATCTCACAGGTCACAAGTGAAAGAAGTACTCAGTAGATTGTTAAGCAAGGAGCAGAAATTAAACCAAGGGCTTTCCTCAGAAGGGTAAAGTGGGGTTTACTACCACAAGTTTATGAATCAGAGGGGGTTAGGAATATTTTTTTTGAAAGTACAGGTCTCACCAGAAGATGAATAAATTTATTTCTTACTGAATAAAATGAACAACACAATGATTTCAGGTTTTTCCAAGGCAGATGAAACAAAGTTACATATGCAAAGTATAAAATTTCCCCATCTTTCTGACCAACCAAACTGCTAAATGTGTTCTGTTAGTATTACCTCTGTCTTTCAATTTGCAGTAATGTTTAAGACCAGGACCCCTCCTGTGTTACCTGAAACTGGTGTTGAAGAGATCAAGCTGTGATATAAAGTAGGCATTTTGACTCCTAAATAAACTCCTCATAAATTCTCTCAACAATTTACCCCAGGATGTATGACAATGTGTTTATGATTGCCTGAAATCACCCATCTTCTCTTCTGGCTTTCTGCTGAGCATATCATCTCATTCAATATTAACAGAAAACCCACCTCTTTTACCATTGGAGGAAAATTGTAACTATACAAGAAAATGGAAATTCTTACATTTTCATTTCCATTTTACTAGGTAATTCTTCTGAAATTACCAGGAGGCTGCTTTCTTTTATAGGTCAGAGAAGAAACTTGTATTTGTTCTTTTACCCTTCAAAATTGCTTAACTGAAGCATGAAGTTCCTTTTAAGCTCAAAGATCCTTCAGAAGTCATCAATGGGACATCAATACAGACCTACAGGTTTGTTTTCTGCAAACAATTATTTATTTCTAAAAAAAATGCCCATAAGAGCATGATTAGGAGCAGCTGTCAGTGAAGAATTTTTTTGTTTGTTTTGTTGTTGTTGTTTTTTGTTTGTTTGTTTTATCACATTGTGATCATTCTTCTTGGAAACAAATACAGAAAAGTTGTCATTCTGTTGCTTACTCTGGAGGATAGTCTGGGTCTGCAGGATGAGTGAAAGAAACAAATTCAGGACCTAAGGATTCTGTGCAGATCACATCTGCTTGATGACCTATAAATTCCAAGAAAAGCAGCCCTCTACCTACAGTGCAGATACTTGTGAAGATATGTGACCTTCCACAGAGCAGCATATGAGATCCACTTTAGTGACTGTGTAGATCAACATCATCTCAACTACTACAGTCAGAAGCAGAAATAAAGTTATTCTAATATAAAGCTCTAGGAAACTGTAGTAAGGTTCTTGTGGAGATTTTGCATAGTCAGCGAAATTCTGCACTAATCTGTGAGCAGGCTCCAAAGCAAGCCTCAAGTGAAGCCAGCCCACCCCCACCATCAAGACATGAGGCTTTAGTGGTGAATAAAATCCATGGTCATCTGCAAATGCTTTGTTCCCTTCCTAATCCCTGTGAATTTATCTGCTCTCAGTCAAGGACAAAATTCAGGTATGAGATTGGATGAGTCCTTGAGTTTCTTCCTAAGAGAGATGCAGTTGAACTCTTTTCAGCAGGGAATCAGGTCTGTGTTCCCGTGCCATCATCCATGAGTTGGATATTAGCTACTCTCCCTCAGCTATGCCTCAGTCTGATCTGGTCACTGCTCCTTCAGCTGTTTGCCTGAGAAAAATTATAAATTTGAGTGATCACCAGAGCCAGCTCTGTGCAGAGATCTGCCCAAGAACCACAGCTGGAGATGAAAACTGGTGAGGAAGAGCCAGATTGCCATGAGTAAGAGCCAGACTGCCAGATCACTAAGCACACATGGAAAAGGAATAGTGAAATAACTTATTACTATACCATTTCCCTCCTCCTGCACAGGAAAAAAAAAAGAAACAAAAACATGTCAACATTAGTGAGTGACAAAGGATAGATATCTGGAGACAAACAGCTCTTGGTAAGGACCACCACACACAATGAGGTCAATGAGATTTAGCCCATCCTAGCTTTATGCTGCATCTATTCTGCTCCTGTGAACTGAAGGTGCATTAATAGTTGCAGTGCATTTGGGACAGTCCTGGAGCACATCTTGCAGTCACTTTCAGGCCAAAGAAATCCAATTTGTGCACTTTGAGACTACTCTGCTGTGTGAATAACAGTACAGTAAGAGAGGTGCAGAGATTGTTTTCTTCAAAAGCTCCCTCCTGATACAATCTCAACCACTAATATAGATGCATCTTGAAGACAAAATGCACTCTGGAGCTACAACTATGGCTGTCTAGTTGGTGGCTGACTTGTGCTTTATTTGTGTTTTAACCTGAACCTCTGCCAGAGATCTGTGAAACATAAAAGCCTGTGAATTGTTAGCCCTCTAGGAGAGCAGCTAAAAATTCATATCTCATGTTATAAGCTGGAAAAGGGAAGACTAGACACTTTGTTTTTCAAATGCAAGGAAAGAGAAAGGAGGGAGGTGAGCAGAAATTATTCAGTGTTTGGCACCTAAAATGTCATCCCCCGATTTGTACTGCCCTCTACAGATGCACATGCACTTAGATATTCTGCTAATTAGGATTGTTCTTCCTGTTTTACGTGGTGTAATTTACAAGCTGAGGAAAATACTTTCAGTAAGCAGAGCACAGCTTACCTGGAGCAGGAGCAGCATTGTTCCCACTTCACTGAAACAAGAGTTTTTCTGTCAGTATTTTTCAAACAACAGTAAGTTCATTTTTTAAAACTCAGTTTCCTAGGCACAAAACAATTCCAAAACCTTACTTCAGAAAACATGAAAGTTATTTCTGTAACACTTTTTAAAACAATGTGATTTCCTGGTTCAAAATGTAGTTTCCCAATTCATAAAGGTAACCTTATGATATTTTGTTTCAGGTTGATTTTATTTCAAAAGTTGATGTCAATTAGAAGAATGAAATTAAATACAACAGCATGTGGTGCATTTTATTCTGAATCAAAGGAAGTCCTTGGTGGAGAGGTTTCTACAGTATGGAAGTGAGTGGTGCCTCCACACCAAAGTTCCCACACTGATTTCCAGCCTGTCTTTACTGCTCCTTGACACCACTGCTCCTTGACACCACTGCTCCTTGACACCAAGCTGGACTTAACACCATAGTTACTAAGGAAAAGCAAGAATTACTTCAATAATGTTTTCTGCTCTATTCTGCAGATATCCAGGAAAGGGGGAAAAGAGAGAAAACACCCAGAGAGCAGTGACAGCTGAGGCAATTAATCACATGACAGCAGCATCCCTCTTTGGTTTGGTAAGTTCAGCTACCTCCACTGAGTACCTTTGTTATCTCAGACCCATGCTGTTCAAGTGAAAGCAGCATTAACATTCTATACCCTATGGCAAAAGGCACCTTTCAGGAGTCTTGGAACACTCTCCCTCACGTATCTGTACTACACTGGCTGAGCAACCTGCCATATGAATGGTTTCCAGCAACATTTTTCCATGAGCATCAACATGCTGGAAACATACTATTAATGCTGTGAAGATGGGGAAATAAATAAATAAATATGTGTGTGTGTGCGCTCAGGTACAGAAACAGATCACTTTTTAGGTTTCTTTCTGAAGTGAGCAGATATTTCAATATTTAAATATCTGAACATGGAGGGCACCTTCCAACAGGTGAGGAATTGCTGCTGAAAACACCAACTACTCAAGAATACTGGAGGTAAAACACCTCACATTCCTTTATTTGCTATTAGAGACAGAGGCATGTTCATTATTCCACATAAAACTTTCCACATGATCTAAGACGGAGCGAAAAGTAGTTCCACATTCTTCAGGCTTTCCACAGAAGAACTATTATGTGCTCAAGATACATATAATCACAAAAGTATTTTACTTTTTCCCCTTTTATTTTAAAGAATTATATTCTGTGAAGAAAAGATGCAATAATTCCCTCTACTTCAGCACCATTTTCTCAGTGTATGCCCAGAAAATGACAAATGCTTTCTCAGCATGAACTTCCTTTTAAATTCTACATTTCTGCATTCCCAGAAGGACAAAACTGTATCACACAGCCATTAATGTTCACCACAAGAAACTTTGCAATTCCATGGTTTGGTTGTACAGATTAGTCAGCCTTATCCTGTCCTCTCCTCATATTTCTGGTGGCTGAACTGAACCTTTATTTAGGCTGAATACCACTTCCCTTGCCCACATTGACTTAACACCCAAGTACCCACATGAAGAATAATACATTACTCAGCAGAAGAGAAGACTGTAGAACATCATTATCACACCATAAATATTTTCAGCAGAGGAACATTACTTCTGAAGTTTGGCCCTTGCCTCTGAAGCACTACTCACATCCACCCACACCCCGTTGCCACACATACAACATGTTTTTGGGACTGGAGCTCATCTTTGGGTTTTTCCAACAGCAGATTCTCACCAGAAATTCCAATTTACAAACACAGAAGCACTTCACCAAAAAAAAAAAAAAAAACAGGTCCTCAGTAAAAATTTCCCAAAGGCCACTGAGGGTTAAGATTGAATTTATGGTAAATATCAGGGAAAAAGAACAGAGGAAACATCTTCAAATAGGATGAAAAGCCAGTAAGAGCTAAAAGCACAGAGGAAAACACTGCTGGTTGAGGAAGAATCTTCACTGCATATTACTGAAAACTGAGACATGAATTGAATAGAGATCTCTCCAAACATGCCCAGATTCTACACTCCTCCAGTGGCCAATTTGGGAGACCACAAACTGGTCACATTTAGGTCCAGTAGTCCAGGTACAAGGCATTCTGCTAAGAGGCAAAATAGTTAGGTTCAGGTACTGACTTAAAGCAGGCAGAGCAGGGCTACAATATCTTCCATGCAGTCTCTAGCTGAACTATAAAGTCCTTTCTCCCAGAAGCCACCCTTTCCATACATTGCAAAACTATTATTTCACCAGGATAGGAAAGTACTACAACTTATCCTGGTGGGAGAAATGCAAGCAAACATTAGCCTAGATTATACATGATACATTATACTTTAACTCATAAGGGAAGAAGCCATGTAGCATGGATAAAGAAAGCAGAAATTTATAGAGGGTATAGATCTCTTTGTAGCAAAAATTTAAGGCCAATTGGATGGGCCAAAATTGAATAACTTTTTTTCTGAACTGGTCAATTAAAATATATATGCAAAAGAGCATCAATATATGGAAGAGAAAGGCTATTTTTCTAAGCAAATTTCTTCAGTATGTCAGCAATACTTCCTGTTGTATCTAAATTCATGGCTTGAAATTATTCAGGGAATGGTTAAATAATGCAATGCATCAAATCCATTTTAAAATGAGCTGCATTTTCGACTTCCTGGCCACCACAAATTATTCTTGGTTGTAATTTACAATAGGCAAGTGTTAATTTACCTAACCCATATTTTATGAATATGTATTGACTAATTGCAAGTCCATGGTTCAGGGTAAATAATTATGCAATTTATATTCAGATAAGTCACACAATCAATTTTCAATCTACTGCCTCAAATACAGTATCAGACTGTGACAGGTTTATTTGCACTGACACGAGGTGTCATAGTTCTGTGAACTGCAAAATGGAAATGTCAAACATTATTCAACAGCCACCGGTGGATCATGCCCAGCAGTAACATTCACAGTCAAACCTCAGAATGTCAGCAGCCCTGTTGCTGCTGCTGCTGCCTGACTACAAATTGAACAAAATTCTAATCTAAGCAGGCCAATCTTCACCCAGGGATCGGTTGTGGAGGGCTTTTTTTTCCTATGGTGACTCCTACACTGACACTTCCTCACCTACCCAGAGATGAGAGCAACATTTCTGCCATTAGGTAATGGCAGAAAAGGATGGGTCTGAGCCCTCCAAATACTTGGGCTTGGCCTTCCAGGTCACAATCATTTTTAAGAGCAGTCAATCTTGCTTTCAAATTAGTGCCAAAGGTCTGTTCTGTTTCTTATTTCAGTGTTAGGGCTCCTCTTAAACAAGACTCACCGGATATGCTGCATCAGGGATTTTTTTGCTAATAGAGCTCCCAAATCACATGCTTAAATAGCATTCCATGTTGCAGTACTCCTGACCTTTCCATTAACCAGACATCTTCAGATTCACTTTCTTTCTCCAAAACTTAATCTGCATACTGAAAAAAGCAGTCCAAGAGAATCCTTTGTCTGCTTAGGCAAATGTGCTTCAGAGCCTGTAGAGAAATAAATGTCTTAGTACAGATATGCATGTTCCTTGGATGTGGCTTCATTTTTCCTCCTCTTTTTCCTGACGAATCCCTGAAGGATGACTGAATTATGACCTCTATTTTCATTCTCACTGCTTGATGATAAGCAGTTTTCCTTGTGGTAAGAATAAATATCAGGAAAAATTGGCAGGAATTACTTGTGTCTGACTAGTAGTTTTAGATCATTGCTTCTTCTCAACCCTTTTTTTCCCCTTTTACATCTCTCAAGTCATATTTCTTTTGATTGTAGAAAAAGAAAGAAATCACCTTTCAAACCATAGTCCTTTGAGAGTCATGTGGATGAACTCAGTCGCCTGAACATGGGCTCATAATGCTACTGTAGGTGCTCCAGAGTACTGTGCATGCCCTACATGTGTTTATCCAAGATGTGAATTACCTGGAGACCTTCTGTTACCCATGGCAGGACTGGGGGAGGGGGGGGGAAGGCTAGTGGCAGCCCCAAATATTTCAGGTGGTTCTAAACCTCTTTATATAAGAGATGAAAATGTATCCTGACCTATGAACCTGATAGATGCGATCAAGCAGAGAAGAAACAGTTAAATTTAGCAAACACTGTGAGTTGTTCACTCAGCTACAGCAGTGAAGGTATTTTGATTCACTCCATAACTATATTCTTACTAGCAGCTTTAAAGCTATTTAATGATGTCGTTATACCCACAAGACCACCTGTCAAAGAAGGGGAACACAATGAAAGTGATGAGGTGGTGGAGTGAGACGAGGAAGATGCATTCATTAGAGACACAAGAAGGCAGCTGGTGTTATTGGGCATAAAAAGGAGGTTGGGGAGCCTTGTTAAAAGTTATGTAGTCTCCTGAAAGAATTATGGAACAAAATAGCTAAAAAGTTTGGAGTTATAGGAAAGGATTGGCAGTTACAGACCTCCTTTAATTATACTTCAAATTAAGGAAGGTACAGACAAAAGATTAAATCACAGTTTTAATCAGTACTAAGAAAAGATTCATTTTATTAAAAAAAAACCTTCCAGTTTCATTTCTTGAGTTGGTGTGGGGTTCAGTGAGCAATTTGAAAGGAGTCTGCAGGCTGGAGTTAATTATTCCCATTAGCATTTCAGATGGTTTCCATGTAAATACCAGCTCTTTGGTGTGCTATGGGCGTAGACAAAAAGTAAGCTAAATGCTTGATCTGCCTTACAGAAGCTTAAATTATGTCACTTAATAGGTAGCAAACAGCATGGGGATTGAATGATACAGGCCTTTGAAAACAGCTCTGGGATCTAATTAATTGGGACAAATTATCCAAAGCAGCTTGGCATTGAGAAAGGAGGACAGACTCGGGGAGAAATGACAGATGGATATGCAGAAAAGAAAGCAGAAAGACCTTTGGTGCTCTTGAAGAGCTCAGCCTAAAGGCCACTCTNCCTGATAAAATGTCTGTCCCCATCTTTCTTTTAAGCCCGCTTTAAGTATTGAAAGGCTGCAATAAGGTCTCCCTGGAGCCAGCCTTCTCTTCTCCAGGCTTTCCTCACAGGACAGGTGTTCCATTTGTGACTAAAAGTGTTTTGGGTATTCAAGCCCCTTTAGTTTGATGTCACTTCAGTCTCAAACCATGACACCTACCCCACAGAACTGGGAGACATACAGTTCCCACAGGCTGCTTAAAGCCCCTTGTCAACAGCTGAATATATTGGCATTAATGGTGACGGAGGATAATCAGCAGCATACTGATAGAGCAAGACACATAAGCTGCATGGCATGCACAAACATCTCGCATGCACATACATGACTTTAAATTCAGGCAATATATTCAGAAGTCAATGAGATCCTGGGATTTTTGGGTCTGGAACAAGGCACTTACTGCTTCCCAAAGCTTGACCATATGCCACATAGCATGTCCAAGCACTGACAATGAGTCTTAGCTCAGCTTCAGCTCTTTCGTCTTTCTTTCCACAATCTAGCAACCAAGCACACCTGTTATATACCAGACCATCCACTGTTCTAACTTCACTGGTTTTAGTAGAATTTCTTCCAGTAAAAAATTTGGCTGGGCAATGTTTGGCACATTCAGTCACACATTAGCACTGTAGGACACTCACAGAAGTTTTCTGAAGTTGTCCCCAGAGCATGACAGTCACTGACTTGGGAAGAAACTACACTATTTAGACACGGTTCAGTCTTTAAGGATCCATATACTGTCTCTGTTTCCCAGTCCTCTGAGACCAAGAACCTGATCTGACATTCACATTTTTCCCTGCCATCCCACCAACCGTCTGTTCATTTTCATCCACAATGCGTTATTTTCTCCAGGTATGACCTGGCTGCTGTTAGGTTCCTCCAAAGCCATCACTTCACTAGGCTGAACAAGACCCACTTCCTCACAGGGCAGGCCCTCACCATGCTGGTGACCATCAAGCAAGTTCATCAACATACTTCTTGAACAGATAGACCTAACACTAGACCCAAAACTCCATGTGTGCTCTAATGAGTGCTGAGTGATGATCACTTTCCTTGACCTGACTATTTACCTGCTGATACAGCTCGGGATGCTGTTGACTCTCATTCCAAAAGAAAAAAATGGAAGAAGCAACAAAAATAAGCATCCACCGTTTGTCAAATATGCATTCCCTATCTGTCATGCACTCCATATACACAGCTAGAATTTTTAATTGTCATTAAAATAATTAAGCAGCACAGAATAAGTAGTTAGCAAACACCCTCCACAAACTGAAATATTTGCAAATATATGAAATGTACTGTGCTCACAAAAAGCATAAAAGAGACAGAAATTCAACAAATATCTTCCCATAGAATAGTTTTTCCAGATGTGCTAGAAACCACAGTTTATAAAAGCAACTTCCTGAGTAAAACATTGTTTTAATTGGTAGATGTTTTATTTACACAATGACATTCAGATTTATATTTCTGCCCTCAGAAACACAGTTGTATGAACAGAATTGTTTCAAGAACTTAGAATGCCCTTCTTTGGAGACTCTTGATACACTCTTATTATCATTAAATAACTGTTACTTGACTTCCATGAGGCAGGTCAGTACAGTGAATACCAAGATTTTGTGCATCTACACTCAGAATGTCCAGCCTCTACAAAAAATTTAACCTTGCCAGCTTAAAAGGAAAAAGGAAATCATGACAGTTAGGCAGTACATAAGCAAATATTGAGGCAATTTCTGAACGAGTTCTACTTATTTGGCTTAACAAAAATTACTCTCATTTTCACACTATTTGTAAAAATGCCATTCTTTTATTCTAAACATCACTGTGAGTCAGAGAACTGCCACTGTCCCATGATAAAGCACAGAGAAACTCAGGCTCCTGACTGAAACTGAAACTTTATCTAAACCCACTTTATCTACTGCCTTTGGAGACTCACTAAGGTCTAAACAACTGGGGTTTCTGCTAGCTAAATTTCCATCAAGTTTCTGCTTTAAAATGGCTCCATCTTGGCATGTCTTGGTAGTTCTACATCTATTTTCCATCCAAACTTTCTCAGACACTTTTAGGTACAAACCCTCAAACAGTCTAACAACATGTTCATCAAGCCAAGATTCACTTCAAAACACACTCTAATCATCCTGCTCCTTTCATATGGGAAAAGTTAACAAGAGCATTCATTGAGACACTAACCTGTGGGTGCATTTTCACCCTCCTCCAGAGGCAATGCAAAACTATTACTGGATCTGCCTGTTCCACCAGTAATCTATGCTGTGGCATATTGCTAGGACAGCCCTACTGCTTCCAGTGGCCATCCCTCTTGAGAGAAAGCTTACACATCTCTGTACTGTACTCCACCATCCACCATTCCATTGCACAGGGACACTAGACATCTGCCACTGAGCAAGAAATTCAAGTCTCGCAGGACCTGCATTGAAGAACTAACCATTTATTCCATCCTGCTGCAGATCTAGCTGCAAAATGCCAGTGTTTCTAATGACACCTCTTCAGAAAGCTAGGGGAGTGAGTTAAGTTTAAGTGCAAAAGGTGTTTGACTTGGTTTGGGGTTTTTTTCCTACAACTTTATTACTTCTTTGGGAAAAGAACTATTCTCCAAAAAACAAGATTTAAATGGTGAGTTTCATTAACAAGGATTATGAACTTTATTGTCAGAAACTGAGTACCGGTGTGGTGATTTCCCTTGATTACAATTACAGGAGCTAAGTTAGTTAATGCCAAGTAGTTGTCTGTGCTTTTGCCAAATAAGAACTATTTCAGAGCTATAAAGGTTTCAGAATATTGTGCAAATGCATATTTTATTTAGATTTCTCATCCCAAGAGTTTAAAATAAGTATTCATTACAGCATAATTTCTTCAGTCTATGGCATGGGCTATTAAAAATAAGTTTTACATGATTTAATTACTCTTTTGAGGTAATAGGTGAATAGAAAGCACTAAATCTTACTTTGTTTAAAAACCTTTTATCTACATGATCAGTGTTGTGTGCATTGTCGTCCCCCAAAGTACAAACCTTTATCTTTTGGATGTGGAAAACATCCCCTTTGTTAATACAGTTGATATATGATCTATGGCTCACTTCCCAAAATCTAGTGAGGGTCTCTCCTTCTAAAAATTTATTTGTTTAGTAACCACTGACTGATAGAACAACAAGAATTTGTTCATCCATTTCAGAGTACAGTTCATATAATTTAACCATCTACATGTACTCCCCAAAGCCCTTCAATAAAAAAATAAAATAAAAANAAGCAGAGAAGAAACAGTTAAATTTAGCAAACACTGTGAGTTGTTCACTCAGCTACAGCAGTGAAGGTATTTTGATTCACTCCATAACTATATTCTTACTAGCAGCTTTAAAGCTATTTAATGATGTCGTTATACCCACAAGACCACCTGTCAAAGAAGGGGAACACAATGAAAGTGATGAGGTGGTGGAGTGAGACGAGGAAGATGCATTCATTAGAGACACAAGAAGGCAGCTGGTGTTATTGGGCATAAAAAGGAGGTTGGGGAGCCTTGTTAAAAGTTATGTAGTCTCCTGAAAGAATTATGGAACAAAATAGCTAAAAAGTTTGGAGTTATAGGAAAGGATTGGCAGTTACAGACCTCCTTTAATTATACTTCAAATTAAGGAAGGTACAGACAAAAGATTAAATCACAGTTTTAATCAGTACTAAGAAAAGATTCATTTTATTAAAAAAAAACCTTCCAGTTTCATTTCTTGAGTTGGTGTGGGGTTCAGTGAGCAATTTGAAAGGAGTCTGCAGGCTGGAGTTAATTATTCCCATTAGCATTTCAGATGGTTTCCATGTAAATACCAGCTCTTTGGTGTGCTATGGGCGTAGACAAAAAGTAAGCTAAATGCTTGATCTGCCTTACAGAAGCTTAAATTATGTCACTTAATAGGTAGCAAACAGCATGGGGATTGAATGATACAGGCCTTTGAAAACAGCTCTGGGATCTAATTAATTGGGACAAATTATCCAAAGCAGCTTGGCATTGAGAAAGGAGGACAGACTCGGGGAGAAATGACAGATGGATATGCAGAAAAGAAAGCAGAAAGACCTTTGGTGCTCTTGAAGAGCTCAGCCTAAAGGCCACTCTCATTCCCACAATTGACAGAATCAGCAGAGACCCCTGGGAGGTGGACTGAAGGCTCCTGGACAGGGACCTTCCACACCCCACAGGCTGGTACTGGGCTGCAGTGTCTTCCTGTGGGATGGGGGTGCTATGTCACACCCTGACATCAAATACATCAAAGAATAATAGAATAGTTTGGGTTGGAAAGGATCCTTTAAACTCAGGTAGTCCAACACCCCTGCCATAGGCAGGGACACTTGCCACTAGATCAGGTTGCTCAGAGGTGCATTCAACCTGCCCTTAATATTTCCAGGGATGAGACAGCCACATCTCTGGGCAAGTTGTTCTGGTGGTTTACGACCCCCACTGTAAAAATTTTCTTCCTTCTATCTAGTCTAAATCTACCCTTTTNTGTTCCTCTTCTTATAGTGATCCTTTAGGCCTCATTTACACACAAAGTTAATTACTTTAAACTGGCAGAGGGAAAGCCTTGCCATCAGGCTTACAAAGGTAGGTAGCAATTTTTCATTCAAGTATGTCTTTGTGGAAAACTTTATGATATTTCCTATCATCAAAATCTACAGAAAAAAATATTATGCTGAGAGTGTTTAACTGAAAGAGGTTATTGCATTTAATTAAACTGATCCTAAAATTTGGATAAGTCTCCCCTATCTGTAGTTATCCAAAATGTAGGTGTCTACTGTGAAGAAATTGACTAAAGCTCTAGTGTCAATGCAGAAATATGAGACTCTTCAAAGGGTAATTAATCCTCTGCTAAGCCAGGAAGGATGAATCACCCTCTGGAAATACCTTTTTCCATCAACAGTACTTTTTCACATCATGCATAATAAAACTGTGAAACTCATTACCACAGGATGCTGTGGAGGCACAGACAAAAGGCACTAATGCATTTAAAAGCCCTAGACTAATTCATGGAGAGTGGGTGCAGCAAGCAGATGGTCTGAAAATAGTCACCAGCTCAGGAAGTCCATAAACAATATATCTGGAAGGTGGGAGGTATCCCTTTGTATACTGCTTAGTTCTTAAACTCTTCTCTAAACATCTGGTACCAGCGACTGTTGGAAACAGAATCCCAGATCAGAGGGTCTGTTGGTCTAGCCCAGTGGGATAGTGCTTTTATTCTGAAGTTAACTCATGTCCTCAGTCAGCATGCCCATTCCCCTTAAGAATGGAAATCATGTGTACACAAATACTAGGTATTTTTTCCTTATATAAAGGAATACTATTCTATTTCGTATTAAAATATTTTGTTTTGCTCTGAGATATATTTTGGTACAAAATGTGGCTCTTTTGTGCTAGCCAATAGATCCTGTTTATAAGCAGTATTTTGCATAAAAATATTTCTGTATGTTCTAACAATAACACTTTTTCAAAAAAAGGATAAAATAGCTTTGTATGGCTGTAATGTATCATTACCTACTGTCTATATCTCTAATATACCACGTATCTGTAGCCAGTCATCCAAAGCTGAGATTTAATTTCTGTAGAAGTCGTTCCATAACATATTCAATGATTAAGCAAACACGTAGTGAGAACATGAACAAGTTATCTTAAGACATGATTGCAATAAAAACACACCTGATAATAAAAACATATTTGGAATAGGACATTACTAGACATGACCTGAAGGAATACATCATGATATCCAGTAAACCTTCCACATCGTCTTAGTATCAATTTCTACATATTAATCAGGCTTGTGGGTTCCTATGTCTCATTAGCTTTGTTGTTGGGGTTTTTTTGTTGGTTTGATTGGGGAGTTTTGTTTTGTTTTTTAATTCTTAAAAAAGGGCATGATTCATGGCCATCCATTTGACATGCCTGAGCCAACCCTTTGGAAGTGTCTGAAGACAAAATGATATAAATTGAAATGACTGCGCCAGCATCTCTAGAAGAGACAAGTGGCTTTTAAAGATACTTTCTTTAAAATATTGTTGCCATTCTGACAATTCTGTTCAATTATTAGCAGGTTATTTTTACACTCCAGAGGGACTTTCTTTTCACACACAAAACTTTCTACTAAAGTCCTATATGTTTGGGTCCTAAAATTACTTGTAACTTCTTCTAGCTAATTGTAACACCAGATTTCCAGAGCCTTGCAGGCACTTTAAATCTTTGTGGGGTAGGAATTCGTCATGAAAATATACCCCGTCTCTTTTTTCAAGTTTGGTTGATGATTATATTCCTTTCTTCTATTTACATAATATTTATCTAGGTGTCAAAACTACTACAGAATGCAGGACATACATCTGCTTCCATTGTCTCACACTGTTGGTTAAATATTCAATCAGTTGGTCAGTTGTTCAATCCTAGATGAGTTTGTATGGTAGATGAAGCCACAGGGTACATGCAATATCCAGAGGCATCCTACCCTCTAGGTAATACTTTCCCACAGAAGGATTGTTAGTTTAACTTTGTAGCTCACAGAAGAAACTCTGTGTTCCACTAGGAAACATTTAAAATCATGTATTTAAATTACACCCATAAATCTCATTTTACTTGAGGCAGCACGCTGTGTTTTCCACACAGTGAGGCAGGATCAGTGAAAAGATGTTGAAATCTGGATTCAGCTTAGATTTAGGTTTCAGGCAACATCTTCCAAAATATTTGTGTCTTTAAAATCTAAGCCCAAACATCATCTAAGCCATCTTCAAACACAAAGCCATTGTGAAGTGAACCAGACTAAGAATTTTAGAACAATCTTTTTGCATTTACCATTCCTACTGCCATGATGGACTGAAATTAGTAGATTGCCCTGTTCCCCAATGCCAATGGCACTATTTCAGCCTACTGATAAAATTCTATCTAACTATCGACACTCAACCCCATATTAAAGGTCTTCTCTAGTCAACAGAGAGAGACTTCAGAGGGAGATTCAGCTTGGCTAAACTGTCTTCTGTGTATGTCTTAGTGTTGAATATGCAGGGAGCTCTGCAACACAGCTCATGACTTCAGTTACAAGCTGGACATGAGTGTGGTTTTTTGCAGTTTAGTTTAACCCAAAACCAGACAGTGCACAAGAAGCACTAGTGCAGAACAGTTGTTCTGGGCTACATTCAAAGCGTTAACCTTTATTGCCTCTAATGTTCTTACTCTCCACAAAACTTAGATGTCCAAATCCCTGTTTGTAAATGGAAATTCAATGCCTGAGACACTATGATGTTCTGGCTTATACTTGCAGGATTAGAGAAAAAACTGACTCCTGAGGGGCATGAACTAAGAGTAGCTACATTAGGTAGAAAGACTAATCCGGATAGACAAAACCAACTGAGGCATTTTGAATCAGATGCACCAGAACTCCCAAACTTTCATTACACAGTACAAGCCATCTAATGCCAAAAACTTTCCAAAAGAAAAAAAACCAAACTTCTCTGGATCTGATGAACTGTGACTTTCAGATCTGAAAATGTGATTCTTTGACATTTCTCCTTCTCTGATAATACCAGTGTTTTCCTTTAATCTCATTATTCTTTGTGAGCAGAACTCACAAAAGGTGAAGCCAATCACGAAAAAGATAACACTAAACCAAACCATAAGATTAAGAGAATAAAGGATACAATAGACAGGTACCTTTTGACTAACTCAATACTACTTATTCGTGTTACATGATAAATATCTATCTAAAAAGCATTGTTTTTTCATAAACTTAGGAACTCAGAATCTAACAACAGTAAAAATTAAGATGTCCTCTTTAACCTGAATTCAATCACTTGTGCACATACTTATATATGCACATACAAATACACGGAATTCAGTTCCTAGGTCACATATTTCTCCCCTTAAATTGCCCCAGCCAGGATCACACCTTGTGTTTCATTCCAGGTTCCCTGGTTCTTCCAAACAAACCTGATGCTCACCTCATCTTTCAGAACTCCTTCCTGATACTACTTGATTTCTTTCTGGTTTCTATCTTGTCATCCCAGTCTAAACCTCCCAGGCCAGTTTTCAAGTTTTCATCAGATTTTAAGACTTTCCCACTACAACTCACTTCCTTGACTTACTTAGGATCAACCCTGAGCCTCAAGTATATTGCTTTGTTTCCACTGCCACTCTATTTTCACTGGGATACCAACTCTCTAGCTCAGCTTGAAACTACAGCTACAGGCAAGATTGAGCAGTACCACTGTTCCCTCTTCCTCCCACCCAAATCTCCTGTGAATCTGATTATACTAAGAGTGACAAAGGTTGGATAGAGATTATTGGCTGGTGAAGGACTGTAACAACACAGAAGGGAAGAAAAAGGGATTTTTAGTTCTAGATTGGGATTAGGAAGAATCAACACAACTCTTCAAACTTCACTGAGCTTAAAAAGATATTTGTGTAATTGGAAAAGAATAGTAATTTCAAATGAATGCAAGGAATTAAGTTAGAACAGTTCATTTAAAATGTAATTACTTTCTATTATGAATCAGTTTGTGTGTTGTAATTTTGAAAAGAAATGTTGACTTGCTCTCACCTTTTTTAGACGTTTTCACATTTTTTGGTTAATTTTGTTTGGCTTGTCAAACACACGAAGACTGCATTATTAATAATATTCTAATGTGGCAGGTGCATATTTGTGTGTGGGAAGGTGTTGTTTTAAAGTGACAGCTGAACCTTTTGTGAAATATAAGGTTTTCTCCCAGGAGAAAGTCTTTCTTTATTCTTTTTTTTCCTCTGAGTATAGTACACTATATGATAGAAGATGTTAATATTAGAAGTGGAACAGATGGCTCAGATTGAGATTGGGGGCACAACTACAACTCAGAGATGGGGAAAGAGATTCAAAGAGGAACCAACACGAGCAGAAAATTCAATTAAAAGGTTCGATTTTGAGGAACCAGGTGTGTGGGTTTTATTATTGAGACCTCTACATTCTCATTTAGAGTAACCCATTTGTGAGGCTTGTTATGAACTTGTCTGACCCCTTTGCTGGCATTTGACTATATATGCACACTTGAAAGGAATTTTAAATGTCATTGGGTAGCTCTTGCTCTCTCTTCCTCCCTCTTTGATTACATCTGAGACTCTGACAGCTCTATTTCACTGGAAGGGCTGACAAGCCTGTGATTCTCATTAGGCACAGCAGCTTATAGATGCTTTGGGATCTTTCTGAATGGAGAGCTCTACAATAAGTCAGTCCTATATTTCTATTTCTATTGCTATCACTATTATTTAGCATAGAAAGTGCCCAAACTGATCTTTGACAAGTTTTCAGCAACATCACAATATAAAATAACTAGTATATTATAAAATTAATATCTTCCTACAAACAGATTGTATATGGATCTGTATAAAATTCAGCACCTTTGTCCTGATCCCTAAGGTCCTAGGCATTATTCTTGTTAACTTATGATTCAAAACTTTTTAAAAAATAGGACTTGATGCCAGCTGGCTTACCAAGTCCGAGACAACAGGTATGACATATTTCATAAAATACCACAAAGTCCATCTTAAAATCAATAAGCCCTAACTTACATGTCATTTAAGAACCTTCCCACTCTTAAAAACCTTATCCTTATTCTCATTTCAGTTTTCTGCAGTTTGCTAATTCTATTCTTTTCACTTCTTCCGGACTGGCTCCTTCCACAGGTGTTTCTGTGTTCACAGATCTCTTTGCATGCTATCCCTAAGTGTTGGTAGTTTCCTCTTAATCGACATAATAGTACCCAATGCAACTGTGTAAAGTAACTCCTCTCCTAATCCTTTTCCCTTGCAGATTGTTGTCTTCACAAACAGAACTTAGAAGTTGCTTTACATTAGATTTTGCACTAAATGTGGATTATGAATGGCTAAATTCAGAAAAAAGTCGAAGGTTTAAAACTCATTTCTAAAAACTGTTTGCCAGGATCTTTGTTTGAAGCAGAAATTACAGAATCACAGAATATGTCGAGTTGGAAGGGATCCACAAGGATCAAATTGTCTGTGATAGCAGGAATACAAAAGATAGCCTTGTGTACCTGATATATGCATTGCACTTCCCACATTGGATCCGAACACAGATATGTATAGGGGAAAATTAGGAGGGCAGAAAAACGGCTGGTTTTGTTTCTCTTTCCACAGAAGCAGCAGTAATCTCATCCATAACTCTTATTCAGGGAAAGCTCCCAAATCCAGATTCATAGCTGCTGGTGGAGACTGGCAAGTATCACCTGGCTGGTTTATTGTGCTCTTGTGTTATGAAGCTGCTGCGTAGCCAGTGTTATTAGATCACCCTCCAGGACTCAGCAGGCTGAGTCCTCATGGGCAACCTCTGTCATTGTATCTGGAAGACACAGTCTGATGAGAAATCTGAAGATACACCTCACCTAATTAGATTTTTACCCAGAACATGACTCAGGTTGGATCATAAAACATAAGTGAACTGTGTCTTGAAAACTATTTTGTGAATAATTGTATGTCTCCCAGGTATCAAAGGAGCCAGCAGAATTAAAACATATTCAGGCTGTCCTCAAAATTCTAGGACTTGTGATGGAAAAATAAACCTAAAGACAACTAAAAGTTGTCCTAAACCTAGTGCATCAATATTTTTTAAATTGTTTAAAACTACACAAGCTGTGTTCTCTCAACCAAGCAAAGCAGTCTATGCCCTTTAATGATTTTTGTCTGCTAGTTAAATCACAGGTGCAAATATGAGTCCTTTGACACCAAGTGGTTCGTGCCATTCTGTAGAAATGTCATATGATGACAGAACAAGCTGTTAAGACAAAGTGATTGACACATCATCTTAACTACCCTCTCAGGTACTCTTTCTGAGACAATCAATTTGGTGTTCTATCTCATTAAATTTCACTATTTTGGTACCTTATATTAGTTGAAAGAGACATTCTACAGTGTCCTTGAACTGCAGGTATTTAAAGATTATTTTCTCAGACAGGAATCCTGTTAAGATAAGAGTCAGACAGGCTGCAAGTTGTCAAAAGGAAAGAGAAAAATGAAAGAAAAATTATGCACCACAAAACTGACTGGGGGACACTGGGATCTTCAAAAGGATGCCAAGTCCTTTTTATATATTAGACAGAATCCAGCAGCAGCCAGTAGTCAGTGTAAGGAATGACAGTCATGCTATGAAAAGCAAAATGTGATGACACATGAAGGCACTACTGCAGCAAGGCAAAGCTTATTGCTCTGCTGCTTCTCTACTTGTTAATAATAAATTACCACATTAATAACCCTTTATACTTATCCTATTGGAGATTATATGATTACTGATAAAACTTTTAATTACATTAGCAACACTACACTAATTGCATTAACTGGTATAATAAAGTTAATGTATAAATACAGTGTCCTTGATACACACATAGTAAGACTGCACATCTCATTAATGTTAATATTGTTGGAATAATGTCACACTATTTTTATCCAAGGCAATATAACCAAACAGTCATGAACCCCTGACCTGATGTTTTAAAATTTAATATTAAGTAACAGGATTATCCAGTCTTTCTCAGATGCAAATTTAGAGGTGGTTTTATCAGAAGTTACTCAAACAAGGCCAGTTTAAGTCCTATGAGATCCTCACCCTGAAAGAGATTGTACCAATGTAAATGGCCCAGAAAGCCTGAAACAGCTGACAAGGATTTGTTAATCTGAGCAGTTGGCAAATACCATATTTACTCCCAGTTCTACATGACCTTTGACAAATAACACTGTCTCATTCTGTAATCACATCTACTTTGGCTTGCTGAAGACCATAATCAAACCAAGCTGTGGGTTAGAAGGAATTTGAGACAGTAGAAAGACTAATTTTTGCTACATTGCCAGCACACCATAAAAAAAATAGAAGAGCACTGAGTTTAGCATAAAATCTGACCCATAGGCCAACACTTTACAGGACGAGTCTAGGAATGGATAGGGAACTGTGCATCAAAGCCAGTAAGTGAAGATTGTCTAATCATTAAGCAGAAGTTTGTGAATAAGCAGCAGAGATGCACAACAGTAGAGTTTTGTCAAGGGAAGAGATGACAAAGCTTGTGGGGTCTAGATTATGATGGCCACTCATGATTCTTCTTTCCATGCCCATAGTGGGGACACCTCTACCCCAGACAATGGCTAGCTCTGGGCCAAGCTTGTTCCCTCCTCAGTATGTAGGACATTCACAACTTGCTTTGCGACCCGTGGCTCTTCTCCTGTGAGGTACGCGCCTTGAAAATAGGAGATGAACACAAGGGCTCAGGCACCCCTATTCTGGGCATGAGCAGAGCAGCCTCCTGTGTGTGTGAGACACACCAGGTTGTTACTGTGAACACTTTGCCCTCGTGCTGCAACTCCTCCTTGGGTAAGGCAAGGAATTCAGCACCTATGTCCCTTGTAACAGTGCTGTGAGTGGCATTGCAATATGGATTGCAGGAGCGCAGATGCAATACCTCAGCAAAAAATGGACTGAATAACTAGACAAGAGAAGTACTGTTTCCTTTGAAGACAGCCAGATATTTTGTTGAGTGTTCCCTTAAAATACATGACCTTTTGGCCTGCCACATAGCTGCATTAAAGTAGTCAAATTTCTTTCAGCAAAACTCTGAATGGAGTAACTTTAAAATCCAATATTTACTCATGTTACAACACAGTAATTTGATATGTAATAAGCATTAACATAAATATAGTTCTGTAGTTGACGAATCTAAACTTTGTTCTGTAGCTCAGATCTCTGGGGGAGATATGATAGTTGACATTTAATTTGAAAAGCAAGGTAGCCTGATGGAGAAAAAAACTTCTCTGTGTCAATACTGAAAACGCATTGGTGCATTTTATTTGATATGGTGGATTTGCTTGGCTTTATTTTCACATTTTAATAAGCTCATCTCATAAAAGTATAATGAAAATAGAAAGATCATCTATCATAAGGGTAGACAGGTACAGATAGTTTCTTTGGATTGTTGTGTAGAAAAAAAAGTTTTCTTCCTGCTGATAAAAATAAATGTAAATTGAACAGTATGAAATAGCCTAAAACATCACAATTTGCTAAAAGCAGATCATGATGTCTAAATGCCAATAGTAGATTAATCAAAGAAGCAGAATTTTCATGATGCATAATTCTAAGATGAGGATAACATGATGATCAGTTTGCAGTGTTAAATTCAATACAGGATGCAGTCCATTGGCAAAGAAATGCCATTGAGGTAGAAATATTAACCTTTTTTTTTTTTTAATAAGGGCAGATGACTTTGGTTCTTACAGGTGGAACAACTTCTTATCCACCTGAGTAAGGGACACAAGACAGGGCATATAACACATGAAGAATCTTAGTGCAGTCTCACCAGTGATGGTGGGATGGCCCCACTAAGGATGCTCTACAGTATAAGACAAATTGAAGAGAAGCCACTCATTCTGCACAGTTCTGTTCATCCCTCATTTTATTCCTCTTATTTCCCCTCTTCCTTAGGAATGCCTTATCCTATTTCCATGGTCAGAAAGCAGAAAAGACCTCATCTCCCTTTTACAGAGTGGCACCTGAGGCATAAAAAGAGTCCGGGACATGCTTAACTGGGATCAGGAGCACAATTTTGAAGTGACTCTCCTGCCTGTCCCCACTGAACCATGCTTTGCTTCTCAGTCTTCAAGAACATGAATGGGATCTGTTTATATTGAAAGCAAAACCAAAAGGATTGCTCCAGGAATATGCCAAGTTCAATCAAAGGTTTTTCTCCTGTTCCTTGAGCAGTAAGAGGTCATCATCATCTTCATAGTTTAGCAGGATAATTGGGAAAAGATACAATTGTTTAATGGATGGAACATTAAAGTTTTTGGGAATGTCTTGCTGACAACAATACTTTGCTTTGAACAATGTGTTCAAACCACTGACTGGTATTCAGTCCTTGGGACTGGGCCAGAGCTGGTACTAAGTACAAAATCGCAGAGTGTGGTCACTCAGTACTCAGCCTCAGCTGTATCACCTCCATGGACCCACCCCTGTCTCACCACTGCAACAGCTAGCTGAACCTTGGACTTCCTGGGTTCAATTATACTGACACCATGGTACAAGTTCTGTTTAGAGAAGAACCTCCAGTCACTACCACAGTCATAGGACCCCAGCTAGAAGTAGTAATTCTGTCTTGAAGTACTATCCTCAAATATTCATGTATGCCAACCTACTGCCTCTAGACTCTCCACAGTTAAGAATGTTGCTCCAAAACTCCTGCTCAGAGATCACATTCTAACACTTTGTCTTCATATTGCCTTTGTATTGTATGGATCAACTGTGTTATTTCTCTCTGGATTTAGAGACAGTAATGCTAGGGCTTCATCTTTCTTCTGCTTACAGTGTTGTGTCATGTCAAGAGTACATGTGAGGGCATCACGTCTTCTAGTGACCAGCCCCCAAACAAAACAGCAAAGAGCATTTAGAGTCAAACTTAAGAATCTTTATACCAAGACAACATTATGTTCTGCTAACATCTCGGTCCAGCTGCCTCCTCGTTTCTGGACCCACCTGGGAAAAACAGGATCAACTACTACTAAAACAAGCAGGGTAACAATCCTTCAGCAGACAGGAGGTACTGGGGTTCAAGAGTAAGGAAGAGTGTGTGAATTGGGGAGTACAGATGAATGCAAAGAGAGACCCTACATCCAAACTCCAACCTCTGATCACAAATGTACCTCATTTACATGTATATGAGCTGCAGTGCTCTTTTTCCAAGGCACTCTCCGAGATGTCCTCATCAGCTATTTCTCTGCAGCTCCTAATTATTCCTTACCTACTATGAACTTCTCCCTAATTACTCTTTCCTTTCTCTCCAGGGCTTCTGCAAGAATGACAATGCCATTTGCAAATCTGAAGTGACTCTGAGCCATACAGTTAACCTTTTGTGCACTCCTCTGTTCCTTCAACGCTTTTACCTTCTTACAAAATCTAAATTTGAAAATGCCTCAGCAAAGTCAGCTAACTAAAGACCATTCTTCAAGTTGTCTTGAAGATGGATAGGTAGACTGTAAGGGAAGCCTTGGAGAAGATGATTGCATTTTTATATATATATTTAGACTGAAAGAGTGTTGGTAAATTCCTATTTCTGTAAAAGGGTCACAGAAGTCAAAATGCTAAGAGGTCATTAAGCATCTTCTCTAACCTCTTAAACTTGCAAAGGGAAAAGTCTCTCAGGACTAAACACTTCCTTCTATTGCATCTGTCCATATATATCACATTCTTGGTTCCTTTTCAGACCTAAATTTCCTAATGTCACACTCCTCTTTCTCTCCAGAGTGGCAGAGACAGGGAAGTTACCCAGCTACACCATCCTTCTTCCCTCACCTAATAAGGAGAAGAGCTTTGGCGATTCCATTGCCCTTGCTACTGCTCAAGAACAGCCATAAGATTTACTTCAGTCTTTCCTACTTCACTGCTTCCACTTTAATTGAATCAAGTTCACCAAGTCTTTCTCCCAGGATGAGACTAATATTATTTGTTTATCCTAAATGAATCCTACATGCTATAAGCACTGCCATCATAGTTTGGCTGGGTTTCTTCCTCGTGTTTTTCTGGACTAGAATCTCATTTCAGCTACTGCCATTTTTCTGGCAGCCCATGGTCTTTCTCCTCAGGCACCTTTTGTTCATGAGGTGTATGAACAAGTTCTCCTCAGCCACCATCTTCCATATGGGCCATTGCCATTTTTTATTTTTATTCAGGATTTTTTTACTTGTTCTTTCTTTGGTCTTCATTGACTTTTTTCTGCCAATATTTGAACTTAATAGGCAGATAGTGCCGAATAAGAAATTGTCAGCCAAGGAGAAGCTTAAATACTGGATCCCATCTGTTTACTTTTGAGCAACCTAATTAACTTGTTCTCCGAGACAAAGCCCAGGAGCTGTCTGGAATATCTTTCCCTACAAGAACATCTTCCAAATGGCAGTATGGCTGACATTGCATGAGCTTCAGCTCCCCCAGCCATGAGTTATCAACAGTGTTTCAGCAGGCTCCCCTATTCTCAAACTTCCTCACAGGTTGCCATGTCACATACAACACACCCTGAGTGTTATCATACAAAAACACCACTTTGACTATAACACAGTTTTCATAAGTTTCATACAGTTTCTGACATTTCAAAGGAAAACAAAGCAAAAAAAAAACAATTCTATTTTTGGGTCACTAGGGCATCATGGAATACCAAGGAGGCCCACCATGATAAGAACTATGAAAAAAGAACCTAAATTGCCTTTAGCATGAGGACATGAGAGAGCTGATTCTCACAGGCTTCTGTGAACAATTAGAAAATGAAGATGTAATGAAGAGAACCAAGTGGTCTGTACCCTGGGATTTTATCCCTTTCATTTGGATCTATGAGCTGCACCAGAAGCTGCTTCACTGAATATACTTCCTGTGGAGAGTTCAAGTAGGAGTAACATACAGGATAAACAATGGCTAGTACAAATCCAAGAACTCACTGATGTAAAAAACTGGGCCAAGCTTCATTTCTTTAGAAGAAGGAACACATCTTTCAAACATATGCATCATCTAAGTAGTGTGTAGTCAGCATTTAGACAGCCCAGAAATACTCTTATAGACACTATATGGCTATTTCCATGTATCACCTTGTTGAAAGCTTAAAGGAAACATCAAAAAGATGCCCAAAAACCAATTTTGGAAATGTTCAACATTAAGATGAGTGAGCCTTTCAACAAATTATCCCATCCTCGCACTAAGCATTTTAGCAGCAGAGGCAGCCCTTTCCAGTTAATGCATAAGCAATTCTATATTCACAGAAGAAAATAGCAAACATAAGTTGAAATGTTGTTTTGACACAGGTCATTTCTTAAACCACTTTTCCTTCTCTCAGATTGGGTTGTCACAAGGGAAGGGCATGGCTGGACAGACAGGTAGGACTGATAAAAGTGTCACATGCCAATAATACATTAATACATTCTCTGCAGGAGAAGCAGAGTGGCAACCTTGCTGTCAATGGTGATGTTTCACTGTGTATGGCCACAAATGAAGCCCCTGAGGATGTCAAGGATTAAACAGGAGGACATGAAGAAGGGAAGCATGTACTATGCATGCACAAGTAGGGAAAAACAGTCATTAGTCAATGACTTAACTGTAGGGACACAAAGGATGGTTCTGTAGCTGGTCCCTTCCAACTTGAGATATTCTATGAGTCTTCCCACAGGACAGCAAAACAAAACAGAACTCAACATGCAGTAATTTGTCAAGATGACTTTGAAAAGAAAAACTTCAAAAGCTCATATGCAGATCTGGCAGAGGATTTCTTCCATCCTGAGGCTAACCAGAAAGAAAACTTATCAATGCCTCAAAAAGTTTATTTTCAATCAATAATCATGGTTACAGTGCACCATTCCACTGTTTCATTTTTCACAGCAACTCATCCCACAGCTGTTCTTGCTCTGTAGTGAGCCAGTCAGACAGGTATCTGTATCAATATATTGTCAAATCAAGTAGAATTTACTTGTTATTTACATTTCTGAGTTAGAATTTATTGCTAAAAAAGAGATTAATCCTGGTTTTGGCTTCATCTGCAGCTAAAGGGTTGTGCCAGTATCAGCATGGGCATGGTCTTGTTCGTGTTTGTGAAGTCTAGCATTGGGTGCTGGAACAAGATCCCCAGGGAAGTGGTCACAGCACCAAGCCTGACAGAGTTCAAGAGGTGTTTGGATAATATCCTCAGGCACATGGTGTGACTCTTGGGGATAATACTGTGCAGGGCCAGGAGTTGGACTCAATGATCCTTGTGGGTCACTTCTAGCCAGGCATATTCTGTGATACTGTGATTCTATGATTTATCTACTTCTCATGATGGAACTAACAGAAATTAAATTTTGGTCTGACTTCACTTTGGAATTAATTCCCTCTCTTTGTGTGTCTGAGCAGCCTCCACCATTGATCTGAATATCTTTGTTTCCATTACCCTTTCTCCAACTCACAAGCTGTCCAAACCAAAACCCTCAGAAGACTATGAAAGGATTTCTACAAAGCTGCAGCAGACTCTGGAAAAGCCATATTGTTCAAACACTTCCTACATTCTTTAACCAACCTTCCCCTTAGATTTTTATTACTGCAAATATTATTTTCTAGTCCCTATTATTTTAAATTTGCTATGAAACTCTAGAGAACAGAAGGCACAACATGATAATCTGGCTGGCCACCAGAATTCACATCTCCCAGGTACAAGCTCTCCAAGTCCTGTGTTTGAAAGCTGCTAATTCTGGGGTTGGTTCTGACTTACAGGGTAAGGTTGAATGTGCAATTTTTCTTTGTTGTGGCCTGACATATTTTTGTATTGTGTTTCTTTTATTCCAGGATTCTCTAAGTGGGTCTTTTTAAACAAATAGCTTCTACTGGGTAAATAACTGCCCATAGCATCAGAAGAAACAAGCTGCTTTTCTCCTATAACAGTAGGGAAGATGAAACATGTCTATTCACAGCAGCACAACACAACACAATTGAATTAGGATTACAGTTCCAGACCCCGTATAATGGCCACTTGATTTATGCACTATTTAAACACAGAAACACAGAACAATTTACTGCCCTCCGTCTGTCAGCTTTCTGTAATATTAAAAATAAGGGTGCACTTTGCTTTGAGTTGTGAAACAAAGACAAGTGACAAGATCCTATGACCACCAAAGTGTGCCTGTTTACACTGAACTACAAATGAATGTCATATTTCTGAGCTGTACTAAGTTTGAAAAAAAGCAGGGATAGCTCATAAAGAACAAAAGCAGCTGACTCATTGTTTCAAGTAAGTCTTCAGCGATCAATTGATTGCCTGATCAATGCAGCATGATCTAGGAAGCCTAATTGAAGAGAATTAATACTTGAGCAGCACATATCTCTGGGGGGAACCACTGCTGGTAAAGTTAACAGCCTTTGGAAATGCAGCTGCCTCATTTGATTTAGGAAGAAAAAATGGTGTGAAACAAGATATAAGAACATCATGGATAGTTGACATCCAGAGCAATACCCTTCAACAGGGAGGGTTCAGACTGAGAATTTATTGACACCCACAGACTCTGGTGCCAAGAGTGCTAACACATACTTGTTCCCATTTGGAATCCAACAGCAGTAAGTAATGAATTTTTTATCATGTTATCACAAAGTTAAATCTGATTTTTCCTGAAAGGAAGAATAATGTTTTGAAGAATAAAAAACAATGTTCCTATAGGTTGTGGGACTTCTTTTTTGTTCTAGTCTTGTTACAACTACCTGTTAGGAACCATGTGAAACTGGTTCCATCAATTACTTTTTTATATTAGGCAGAAGAGGGCAGAGGACTACAGAGATTTTAGTGCCACCAGTACTACAGGAAACCTAATGTTCCCTTGTGTGTATATGTCATACACTTTAAAAAGAATGAATTAAAGTAAAATGAAGAAAAAGGAAGAAATGAAAACTATCCAGCAAAATATCTGACGTGATACTCCTAGCAGAATACTCTGAAAATCTGGGTTTTTACTCTTTTCTCGGAGTTGCACACCACCAGTTGCTCCATGTGGATCCCTTGTAAGACTTACACATACAAAATTCAGCTGAGAGTCCAGTTTGAGTGGCTGGTTGTGAAACCTGAGTTAGATTCCTAAAGGATACTACAGACCCTCCCAGTGGTTTTATGAACTCCAAAAAGCAGCATTGAGTGTAGAGAGTTTGTATGCCTCAGAAAAGTCACCCCTACTGTTCAGACAAAGAGCAGATCATTGCTGGTGAGTAAATGCTGAAGAGAAGAAGGGGTCTGGTCCAAGCCTTTGATCATTCTAGGCACCTACAGTCAGTGCTTCCAAAAACTGCACAGGGAGTCCTTTCTTTCAGGAGGTGACTGCTGTCTGGCTGTGTTCTACAGGTCAAGGCTTAGAGTATGCACCATGAGGAAAGAGAGTTATAAAAGTAGACAGAAAAGGACAGCAACAGACTAACTGGGATGCTAACCAAGATTTTTTTCATCCTCCGTGTGTGTATGACCCTGAAGAGTGCACTAACCATTGATCCCTTGGTCCTTTGGCTACCCAATACAACATGAGGGAAATGCTATCCTTAGCAGTTGCAGTTCAAAATAAAGCAAATTATTTTGCATGTATTTTGGAGTTCATTTAACCCATCTGCCCCAGTGAGGTTCTAGAAGACTTTTTCAGTGTTATATTTAGTTCCCAATCAGGTTATCATGGAGTTAAAGGTTCATCTGCTTAGGCAGAAATTAATCTGGCTTGAGAAAGGGGCAATATTTTCTGATTTTAAACTACCTTGAATTCAACTAGGGCTGTGATTTGTGACTTCACATACCACAGGGATTTTAGCATGATGCTTTTATCAGAACTTTGAACCTGGGTAGTTTAATTTTGCATACATCCTGCTTGAAGTCCTCAGACCTGTATTTGAGCTAGCCTCTACTTCCTAGGGGCAAGAGCATGCTTAGAAAACCTAAAGCATCCATGTTCTCATCCTGAATCCACTCAGAACCTGCTGTACAACCTGAGACACTCAGTTCTTCCCTTTGCATGGCCCACTCTGCAAACTGACTGATTAATTTATGAATATGTGAAATGAAATGAATGTGAATGAAGTGAAAGATATTTTATGAGCCAACAGTACTGACTTCACTACTCTTCCTCCCTGGGAGAGATGGGAGCCTTTTTCATGCAAGATTACAGCAGGTTACAAGGGAAGAAAAATACTGCTTGTCCTTCCAAAATAAAAAATGCATTTTGAGGAAAGACAAGCACATTAAACAGATGATAATACCCTAGGAACTGTTAATAAATTGTTCTAACTTCATAATTGAAGGCCTGAACTTGTCATTATTCCTACAGCACTGTCTGGATTTGCATCTGGACTCAAGCCAGATAAGTAGGTAGGGTAGAATACAGATTGGTTCCTTTTGAGTCAGAATTCATATACCTCACGCAGCTGCATGGCTTTTCTGATTATTAGCCTACAAGGATGTGGGTAGGAAAACACAAATCTCACACTTGGCATGTGAGCTGCTCCTTATCCAATGAAACTGGGTAATTGACTGTATGTATGCCCTTACCTTATGGTGAATGCTAGGTAGATTATTTCATATTTCACAGTGAAAACAAGTTACACAAAGTTGCTTTTCTTTATATTAGTCATGGACTAGAGAAGGGACAGTGAACACAGCTCAGCTAACATACCATATGATGTGTGCCTTCTAGTACCTAAAGGAGGTCTACAAGATAGCTGGAGGGGGACTTTTTACAAGGATGTGTAGTGTTAGGACACAGAGAAATGGCTTTAAACTGCAAAGAGGAGAGATTTAAATTAGATGTAAGGAAGAAAATCTTTACTGTGGTGAGACACAGGAAAGGTTGCCCAGAAAAGTTTTGGGTGCCCCATCCTTGGCAGTGTTCAAGGCCAGGTTGGATGGGGCCCTGAGCAACCTGGTCTAGTGGGAGGTGTCCCTGCAAAGGGGTTGGAACTAGGTGATCTATAAGGCACTTCCAACCCAAATCATCCTATGATTCTATGACTCTGTTCATTAACCCATCACATTTTCAATCATTTAACACAATGTTGAGATACTAGGGGACATAGGAAGTTCTACACTAAATAAATAAATAAATAACATTGACATCCAAATATGTTCTTCTCCTAATTCTTTTTTCTAGTCTAGCTTAATAAGCAATGTGTGTCTTTTTGTTTCAGCCACACTCGGTATAAGTGCAGTTTTATCATTCTAGTAGTCCTAAGACCTACTGCATTTTGTAATCCTGAAGATATTCTTTATAATCCAAAAGGATGCAGAACTGATACATATAAACCCAAGAACCTACAATATACGGTTTATATAACTAAAATCTTAACCATCTAATCACTGTTAGTCCCGATCTAATTATTATGGAAAAAAGAAAATTTCTGTGCAAAAAAAATTAATTCACATAGCAATCATAATAATGTAATTACAATTTTTATACATACACATCTTATTTTCTATCCCTTTTCCTGATACTCACTCTTACCCTGCTCTTCTGGGTCACAAGGTTGGCAATTACATTCCAGAGGTGAGTGTAGTGGGTCAAGCCCCACAAAAGCTGCAATATTACTCTCCTCCACAAGTGGATAGGGGAAAGAAAATGTAATGAAAGACTCATGAGCTGAGGTAAGGACTAGGAGAGATCATTCACCAAATACTATCACAGGCAAAATAGACTCAAATTGGGGATACTAATTGTATTTATTACTAGCAAAGTCAGAGCAGGATAACAAGATGTAAAACAAATCTTAAAAGCAGCATCCCCCGTCTCTTTCCTGGGCTCTACTTCCTCCCCCTCAGCAGTGCAGGGAGACAGGGAATGGGTGTTACAGTCAGTTCATCACACTGTTGTTCCTGCTGCTGCTCAGGGAGAGGAGTCCTCCCCCTGCTCCAGCGTGGGGTCTCTCCCATGGGCAACAATTCTCCATGAACTCTCTTCTCTGGCACAATTACATCTGTTCAATAACTTTTTTTTCCTTCTTAAATATGTTATCACAGAGACATTACTATCATTCCTATCATTTCTACCATGGTCTTGGCCTTGACCAGTGGCAGGTCTGTCCTGGAGCCGTCTGACATTGGCTCTGCTGGACAGGGGGAAAGCTTCCAGCTGCTTCTCACAGAAGCCACCCCTGTAGCCCTCCTGTTATCAAAACGTGCTCAGGTAAACCAAATATACTGAGAATGGAACATGTTAGGGCAAGCCATCAGCATCTGGATTCCTTCATTGAGAGAAGTATGATCTTCATGATCTTGATGGTTTCTACTTCCTCTCCTTGGAATCCCTTTGGGGTTTATGGATTTATTCGAGGGTCCATTTTATATGTTTATTAACATGCTTTTACACTTTACTTTTCTTTAATATATTTGGTCCATGTAACATCTAAATTCACTGTATATCATGCCTTTTACACGTTAGACATTTGTTCTTTGTTCTCTTTGTTACCCATAAAACCAGGCTTGACCCCATTTCTTTTAACTGACCATGGGTGAGTTGTTTACAGTCATGAGGTCTGCAGTTTCAGTCTTTGCCCAAACTTTTCTCATCCCCTGCCTGTGTTCCTCTATGCCATGTCCTGTGTCTCCACTTCTCTGCTCTCCTCCCAGGCTTGTATTTCTCTATACTACATCATTATGCTAAAGCCATAAAATTGAGGAGGTACAATAGAAAGACAAACAGAAGTAAAACAAATTAGCCGTAGACACCTGGTCAATTAGAAAAATTGCTGTTACTGCTACAGCAAGTAAAACAGAGCTCAGGCAGGTCACCAAGAGTTCAGGCAAAGCAAACCTGACATGCCATAGTCCTGCAGCCCTGCAAATTCAGCACAAAGTTTATGGCCTGTTACCAGCCAAGGCAATACCCAGTTGCAGCTCTATGCAGACTGGTTTTCAAATTAATTTTATTCTCAGTCAAACAAGTACTTGTCAGAGCCCCATGTAGAAATGGAGTTGCATTAAACTGAGCACATCAGTTTTAAATGCAGTCTTCAGAGCAATGCACCACTGGGGAGACTCATCTAGAGGGATCAATTAGAAAAATCCACTGCTCTGCTAGTGGATTCAGGCCCCTTTTGATTGCTATAGCCACATCTTATTACCTCTAGCTAGAGATATAGAATTAAGCAAGAGAGAAGGAAAAAAAAAAAAGAAAGAAAACACTTGGCTTACTTGATTACCTTGCACATGTTTGATATGGAGGATTTGTTATGAAATAAGGATATCAGATGTTCTAGGGTTGACTCCAGTATATTAATACCATCTAGTTTTCTTTCTGTGCCACTTCCAATCAATGGCTTCAACCATGCCAGCACTTACCAAAGTACTTAGCATCATACATTCAGGTGGCCCCAATTGTAGTTTGGGGTTCTTCAAGAAAAGCTAATGAAAAGAGTACAAGCGACTTAATTCCTGAAGGCAGGCTGATCCTCAGATAGTGTTGCAAGACAATGCCAGTGGACAGTGTGCTTCCTCCATTTGGCTGTTGTGCCACCTGCTCTGTGGGTGCTCTGGTAACTCCAACCAGGATTGTAAGACAAGACAAATCTTGGAACCTGGTTTCAGAAAAAAGCATCTAGACTCAAGAGATTGTGCCTGGGCTGTGAGACAAGCCCAGGTAGCCACTAATGTGAACACATTTCCTCTGCTCAGGCTGACTCCTGTATCAACATTTAAGACATCTCCTGTGGTAAATAAAGGGCTATTACGCAGAGTGTGAGGTGTTTTACTGTCAGAGTAGATTAAAATTAAATGGGGCCTGATTAACACTTGTTGCTTTTGCTCGTTTTGTTTCTGAAGAAACGTGCTAGAATTGTGACAAACCTGTGCTTAAGCAGAAATCAATAGAGAGACAGAAAATGGTATTTCTGACTGAAATTGCAGTTATAGCTTTTTAGAAAAGCCTAGCAAAGGACATGTGGCATAAGTATTTAAAAACATTGCTCCAAAAGCCTTACCCTTTAAACACAGCTTGCAGGCTATTTTACCTACCTGTGCATTCTTTTCCTAGGGACTTCTTAAACTCCATGCCTAATACATTAAAACATCCTAGCTAGTGCCTATGCAAATCACTTTTGTCAAGTTGACATCGACATATTTTCATGTCTTCATGATTCTGTACATCTGAACCTTGCACTACATTACTAACCAACACCAACTCCTGCAATGATCCCAGACATTAAAATGGAAGGAAAATATCTTCACTTTGCTTTTTAACCAACAACCAAGGTCACTTTAATCTTGATGGGATGGGATGACTTCTTTTTTCCAGCACTACAACACTTTAATTCAAGCACATTTCTTCAGTTTAATGTTTTCCTGCCTGCATTTCTGGATAATTAAAGCACTCCAATGTGGTCAACACAGTTAATAATATCCATTTATCTTAGGTAAACTGGCAAATATCCAGTAATCACCCACTTGTTTTGATCAGCAACCCCTATCTCTCCTTGCCTTCCGGGTTTTTTCACAAAATACACTGGAAGCTGAGCCTGGATACTACAGCAGGTAGTAAAATAGTAATAAATATATTCTCAGGAAGCTGTGGCTGTAAGAACTCCATTGCCTACAAAGGCTATTGTAAATTATGCATTGCTGTTTAGTATCCTTGACATTTTTAGTAAGTGTAATAAAACACCTTTATAGAGTTGGAAAGAACTGTATGTCAGCCCAAGGGAAAAAAAGGAACAAATGAAAGACATAATTGTTTTATCTACAATAGATTTCTCTAGTAGATTACTACTGAAATATACAGACTTTTCCCCAGTCTGCTAGGCAGGATGAAAACCTGGAAGGCTCCATATGTCATTCAGCCAGTCATTAGATTAGAAAATAAGGTGTAGAAAGGAAAACCAAAGAAAATTGCAACTGCTAAGTTCAGAGCTACAGCACAGAGTTACATTTGCTGCCATGTTAAATATAAACAGAGGGACAGAAAGGTGAGCAGGTATCCATCAGCAGTTCTGGAGGTCAATCAGCATTACCTAAATACCCAGAAATATTTCTTTGCCAAAATCTAGGACTTATAATGATTTTCTTTGAGCAAGAAGTAAGAATGGCTAACAGGCAGATTTCTATCAGCTCTAAAGGACAAGCAAGCTGTGCTCCACCTTCCTCAGGGGGCACAGGTCAAAGGACCTCTCTGTTTTGGTCAGGACTGAAGTGAAGTCCTAAAAAACAGATTTTTATTTTTGTAGGCATGGTGGGAGGTTGCATTTTCACACCTACTATCAAATACAGCCATCCATCTGACTGCATCTTTTCCAGCTACCCAATAACAAGAGCAAAGTAAACAGCTAGAAATCCAGATCACTGCTTTTCCCCTGTACTTAGGGCCTTTGCAGTTTTTCTGACTTTAGAGTAAAACAAATTACTAGATTATTACACATTAAATCAGTTCTATGTATATTTCCTGAGGTTACTTTATATTTACCATATATTGGATGTCAGCCAGAAATTAACTTTTTGGGGGGCCCAAAATAAGTGTATAAAAAGGTTCTAATTACAAAACTGAACTTTAGCTGTGCTAATAAATGTTACACCTTGAAGAAGTTTCCATATATTTCCTGTGTAGAAAAAAGTACTTTGACTTCTCCTACAAACATCCTTGCAGTAATTTCTTCTGCTCTTGAGGAATACTTCTATTCCACATTCCTGTTCTGGCTTGGAGAAGAGTTTTGAGACAGGAGAGTGTCCTGTCAAAACAAAACAGAACAAAACATTTTTCTCTATAGCTTCCCCTGTAACCTCAACATTATTTCTCTTCTTTTTAAGAACAAATAAAACCTCCAGATCTGAATATCACAGTGCCACCCCCTTGACTTTGCAGAAAATCAAAATGAGTTATTTCTACTGCAGCAGAATTCTTTCTGGTACCTGGGTAGCAGGACGCCTTATTCCTTCAAGAACAAGAGCATCTTTTTAAAAGAGCATCCATGAAAACATCAATGTCCCTACATTCTACTCAAAAGAAGATGCTCACTGAAAGGCCCTTATTTACATGCAATATTATGTTGAGCAGGAAGGACCTTGTGAAATGTCTTGTTGATGATCTACTCCAACATCCTTATCTCAGCAATAAAATGAAGTCATATGTGACCCACAAATGTCTGCAAAGGCCTGACACTTGCTCATACCGTATTTACATCAATAAGAGGGACATTTATATAGCAGACACACCTACTTCATGCTGCCCTCCACCTCACACATGCATCAGGATTTTAAAATGTCCCAAGCAAAATCGCCACTTGGATTCACTTCTGAAGTCAAGGTTAGAAGGAGAAGTGCTGGGTTTCCCTGAGCTTCTGCTTTGCACTGGTGACAATCTGTCTGTACAGCTTTTGCACAGACACACATCCACTGTCTCATCTCCAGGCCAGCAGGACCCAAGCAAGCTGCCTCCAGGCTAACCCAAGAGCCTCACAACAAGCAGGGAGCCTAAAAACAAGGGGCAGATGTGCCTGGTTGAAGCAAAGGTGAAATAAGTACAGAGCTCCAGGAGGACCATGTCAGCTCATACCCTGAGTAGCAGTCATAGCAACAATCTGCATTGAACTTTATAGGTATTTCCCTGCTTGCTCTTGGACTCCAAACCAAGCTGGACACACCAGCTCCCATTCAAAAATATTACATTCATCATAGTCCTTCTCATATCAAACTAACCACCCAGCTGGTGAACCCAGGCTTCTTCACATTCTCCTGGCTGGGTATTCAAGTTGGATGGATACAGGCAGGGCAGAGATCAGATGTGCAGATTGAACCTTGTCAGTGTCGGGGGTGTGGGCAGGTCCGTGTTCCTTTCCCACAGCCCTCCACTCATGCAGTTGGAGATAACTATGCATAAAGATGTGGAAGCTGCATTCACACTAACAAAAAAAAACTATACCACCCCCTCCCCCCGCCGCCTCTGCTGCAGCAAGAAAAAAGAAAAATGACTCATCTATCATAGTTATTCTCAGAATCAAATAAATGTCAGGTGGTCCTGCATTAAGTAGTCTAACCTGGAACATTTGATGTTTAATGTCACTCAACAGTGTTTTTGTTTTCTTCATGTATTTTTTTGAACTGATGACCTGTGAATCTGCCCTTCTTCAATTGAACCCTAATGCTGTTCATTTTAATTGCTGTTTTCCACTGCTTTAAGTCTTTGTGTTAATAAAGAAGATAAAACCTGGTTATTATTGAAATTAGTTTTTCTTCAGAGAAATGTCTTTTGCCTTAAAATAAGCCATTTGAAATTATCTTTACTGAAGTCTAAACCAAATAAATTCATTTAAATGTTTATATGTACTCAGCACTGCTGAGGCCGCACCTCGAATCCTGTGTTCAGTTTTGGGCCCCTCACTACAAGAAAGCCATTGAGGTCCTGGTGCAAGTTCAGAGAAGGACAACAGAGCTGGTGAAGGAGGTGAGGGAGCTGGGGGAGTTTAGCCTGGAAAAAAAGGAGGTTTAGAGGGGGCCTTCTCTCTCTCGCTCCCTCCCCAACTACTTGAAAGGAAGCTGTAGCCAGGTAGGGGGTCAAAATGAAATGTCCTCAAGTTGCACCAGGGGAGGTTTAGATTGGATATCAGGAAAAATTTTTTCATGAAAAGGGTTGTCAAGCACTGGAACAGGCTGCCCAGAGGAGTGATTGAGTCACTATCCCTGGCGGTATTTAACAGATGTGTAGATGTGGGACTCGGCAGTGCCAGGTTTATGGTTGGACTCACTGATCTTAGAGGTCTTTTCCAACCAAAACTATTCTATAATTCTATGACCATGAAATAAATCTTTACTGCTTAAATTATTACAGAAATGAAAACTGCTGAATTGGTTGAAGTTTCCAACTTCTGACCTGCAACCAGAATTTTTTGAAATTATAAAACTACTTTGTAATTTAGATTCTATTTTCTGGGTTCAAATATTAATTTTCCAAAGTAATAATTTTCGTTTAATCAAGTATCAGTTCAATAACCTTTTCTTTAAAAGTAAGGGTAGAAAAAGTAGTACACTTTCTCCTTCTGGTTTAGGATAAATGATACACTCAGAGCTGATGAGATTCAGTAGTTTTAAAATCTTAAAGAGCATGATGACGAAAAATAGCAAGTCTTACTAACTAATTGATAGTAATATTTCACGTGTTTATTAAATAATATTTTGAATATGAAACATTTTTCATTAACTTTTTTCTCTATGTATCACACTGAAGGCAGCGTTATGAAATTAATCATTAAAATGTTTCTGTGCATTTAATTGAATTTTATTGCCATTTAAATGTAATTTGACACAAATTACACATAAAACATTAATCATCTAGTAGAAAGGAAATGTATCATTCATCATGTGGAGAAAATGTGAGACATAAAGATCAGAATAAGTATACATTAAGGTAAGTTATTACTTACTGACATATACCAAACCCCATATATATATATACATATATATATAGGTGTAGCTTTATGTCACTGTATTCAGACACACATGGTATATATAAATATTGTCTTGGTTAGCAGAAAAATGCCACATGTATTCTAAAGATGTATTCATTCCCAGATCAAGAAGTTTTAATGGTCATTTGCCAGTAAGGACTAAGCTATCTTTGGTAAAATAATTATAATTATAAATTGAAAACAAGGTTATAATAGATTATTTAAATCAAAGCTGTCCACTTACTGATTTAAATTATTATTAGAATTGGCAATTTATATAATTTTGAATTAAACTAATTTAGTCAAGCAAGGACATTTTTTGTCATTAAGGTATTCTAAAAGATTTACAGAAAATTGAATTAGAAGGCTATCTGCTCAAAAAAATTGCAACAAAACAACAAAATTTATTTAGAAATAAATTCATTTGTAGAAACATGCTGTATAGAGAGAAATCATATTTAGGTTCAAGTTAGCATATTCCAGAGCCAGGGTGTGGGATGTTGCTGAAGACCTCATTTTCTGAATCTTCCTTTGCCCTATGCATTCTGTGATATCTTCTACTTGACACATTAGTTAATACGTATTTTCTGTTAAAAGATGTATCTAATGCAAAATGGGATAATGTAGAAATATGTTATAACTTGACTTTTCCCATGCTTCAGTGGAATAGAAATAAGAACCCAGGTAAGATTTAACTGATCAAACACAAACATTACAGTGCAAGCACATTGACAGTCAGAGGGAAATTAATTCCAGCCTATGCAAAGTCCATGTTTGTTTCTGAGAAGCAGCAGTTACGTGTGGATTTCAGTAACTCTAAGGGGAACCCAGGGTGTGTAGGTATCTGTTGAGTACAGATGAATCCCCCCCTATGCTATTTGTGAGAACCACACAAGAAGAGAGTCTCTTTAAAACCATATATTTAGCAGAATTGGGGATTATGTCTGACAAAGGGACTGACAAATGTTTTTCTGCAATATCTGAAAAGTGCATGTACAGCTGGGCTGCCACAGAAAGAGCTTTGCATTTTCACTGCAGTAATTTCAGTGTCAATTAGCCAAAGACAACTAATAAGCAAAAAGAAATGAAGACATACTGGGACTCAAGAAAATACTAGGATGGAATATGTGGTTCATTTTCTGTTAAAGAAGGACCAGCCAATTAATATGAGATGTGCTAAAGTGAATGTTGGCTTAAATATCTTCCAAGTTAATAAGCTTCTGTGTTTCAGAGCAGAAAAGCCTGTTCTTCTGGGAATTAAATGGCAGCGCTTCTTATCTGGGAGACATATTGCTAACTGGAACAAATAAGAAGGAACATGCACAAAAAGTCAAAAAGGGTCTGAAGACATTGCATCAATATTAGGCTTGCTGTTAAAGAAAATAAAGCCATATGTCCTTCAAACATATGAAAAATAGCAGAGAGTTTAATCTTTGGGACTAAAATGTAACTTCCGGAAATCAGCTCATCTCTAATATGCAAATCAACATTCCTTTCATCCTCTCCACTCTGAGAGTGACCAATGCAGCCAAATGCTTACTGCAACCAAAATTTCAAGTTAACTCACCAAACCATTTCAGAATTGAGAGTGACTTTTCATTTCTTAGCTACTAAAGTGATTACATCCTGAAGAAAACAATGGGTTTTAATAATCTTATGTGATTAATAAGAACAGCATTATAAAATAATAATTCTACGGCATATGCTTCCATTTCCTCATTGAGGGTGAGTCTGAAAAAGCGGATGAAATCCAATGACTGTAATAAGAGACAGGAGAGGACCTACTTTGACTGCATAGTGCTATTAAGAAACACAAATGAGCAATAAAGGGTCATGCCCATGACCTTTCACTGAAAGTAGTGCAGATGCTTAGAAAAACTTTGCAAAACAGGAAAAATCCATAGCAATCCCTCTCTGTGTATCTCCTTCACTTCAGACTCTCTTACAGTTTCAGTGAGACAGAATTCTTACAGCAGCGTTTCTCATTTGCAACATGTTTAGCAGCCACTTAAGGATCCATTTTGCATGAATTCCTTTCATCTCTTGTTAAAATTCTTTACTTTTTGCATTAACAATAACTTGTGGCAATGGCATCCACATTTAATTATGCACTTTGTGAAAAAGAATGTCTGATGTTGTTTTGGAATCCACTAACCGGAAATTTCATTAGATCTCTCTTTAATTCTTGTGCTATAGAAGACGCAGACTCATAATTTTCTAGTCTTGTTCTTTTTCTTCATGTCAGTATCCTTATTCCTTGAATACTTTCATTTGTTCTTCAGCTATATTTCTTCTACTATTCAATGGTTTTCCCATGCTTCCTTACTCTTCCAGATAGCTTTTTTTATCCACTCCATCAGTGAAAAGAATGACCAGATCTGAAACCATCATGGTTTTGTCTGGGGGCCTTTCTTCTTTTTTTTCCTTGTTTTCTTTGAGCTCTTGTGCATTTTCTCCTATTTGCCACTGTACTAACACTAATATTTGAACTGACATGCATTTTTTCAAACTTTTTTCTCTATTTATAAGCTTCAAGATGTCTATCTACACTGAAAATGAAATTAAACTAATAAAAATGACCTCACTTAGGGATTCCATTGTTCACCCTAAAGCTTTCAGATTTTTACCTTATGATCCAAATGGCAATATAGATGTCTGAACAACAAATCTATTCACAAGTAGCTCCAAGGCATGGGCCTTTTGGATTTAGTATATTGGTACTAGGGTGATTAAGATGGAAATGCTGGTGCAGAAGATTAGTGTAATGGATTTACACAATATGAGTCTAAAGATACAAATTAAGAATATGGACCAAAGTCAGCCCTAGTCACAGAAACCTCTGAGTTGTAAGGGACCCACAAGGACCATCGAGTTCAACTCTTCAGTGAATGGCCTACACAGAGACCAAGCCTGTGACCTTGGCATTATTAGTACCATGCTCTAACCAGGTGGGCTAATCTCCACATGCTGCATCAGACTGTGTGCATTGGGATGCCTCCCCCACCTGTGATACTGTACACCTTATCAAAACATCTGAGAATCTGTTCACATGTATCCATCTGTAAAGCTGTGCTTTAGCAGGGTCTGGTTGACCCTGCCGGGAGGTCAGACAATCAGTCACTTTACCTGGTTTTACACATTCTTCTCCAAGTGAGAGGAAGGAGAAAAGTGAGGACTCTGAAAAGAGTCTTTTTTTATTTGCAGTGTGTATCCTGATTACTTAGAGGAACAATGACAGCGATGCTTATCACAGACCTAGAGACAATGAGAGAGATAATTCCCTTGGGCATCTCAAAGCCATACCAGTATCATTGTTGTCTTTCATTTAATCAAATGTGTCTTTAACTATATGTTTAATCAGAGTATCTTTTTTGCATTTGTGCAAAGCCAGAGAAATGGCAGAATTCTGGGTATTTTGCTTGGAAGGGAAAGAATGGCTTGCTAAAATATAAAAATACTCTTACCTTAACCTTGCCCATGGTGGGGAAAAATGCTAACATCAAACACCATTTTTTTGAAAATGTGGTGGAAGAACATCTGGGTGCAGAACTGTCTGCCTTTGGAGACATCTTGTAAGCATCCTTATTCACCGAACACAACACAGCCTCACCAGGCCACCTCCCAAAAGCAGCTCTTCAGCCCATACTGCTGAACAACCATCACGGCAGCTCTCCTGCAGAGAGCTTGGCAAGTGCACCCAGTGCTGCACGATAGGTGAGCTTTGCTACACAAATTACACTGAGTTATGTTCTTGCAGCAGATGACTATAAAATTATATAGGGCTCTCTGCAAAAGGGGCATAACTTGCTTTCTGCAATGAACACAAATGTGCGGCATGAATCAGGAAGATGGATATGAAACTGATTCTTAATAGCTAATTGCTTCACAGGGGAGAGATCACCTTCGTGGGGAAAAAAAGGCCTGTAAATTTAATACAAAGCTAATGCTTCATAAAGCCTTCACATAGAACCAAGGAGAGGCTTACTTTCCTCAAACAGTATTCCGTGTCTTTTCTTCCTAATTTGTTTCCTGTAAGCTATCCAATTGTTTTCCAAGCTCAGGACATATCTCAACAGTATCCAGGTTTCTTTCTTTCAGGACACAGTTTTATTCTCTGGTGCAACATAAAAATCAAACAGTTCTGAATTCTCCTTTTATTTCAGTATCTCTTCTTTTCCTGATGTCCTTTTAGACAAACATCTCCAAAGTGTCAATTTTCTTCAGTGCTTGCTTTTTTCTGGATGTTCTCACCATTTTAGGGAAAACTTGGGTACTGCCTTCTAAAGTTTGAGTGTGATTCATGGTTATCACTGTTTTGTCTAACCATGTGAGGGGAGAGAGCATGACCCCCAAGACTGTGACCATCATTTGAGAGCTCTGTTGACCCTCTCCACTCTGCAATCCTATGTGCAGAAGGTGGGACTGGTCACAGACCAGGAGAGAGGTCACAGCACTGGAGAAGAGTCAATCAACCTGGAGATTTGTCCTGGTCTGTCTAGACTCAGGCCTCCCCCTGAAGGTGAGGGGTTTTTGTCTTACCAGGACAAACTACAAAGGTTTTCCACACCTTTCTTAGAGCAACTACTGTTTAAACCCACAGAACTTTCCCAGAAGGTCAGTGTGGGACAGTATACTGGAACCACTTCCTTGCATGTCCTGTAGCAGTGCTGCAACATAAAAGGGAGTCAGCTGGGGCTTTTCTTTTTCTGACCACCAAATGAAATAGTGAGGACTGAGCTTTCTTCAGTTTCAACCCTTTTGTACACACATACATGCACAAATACAAGTTCTTGACCAGCTCATCCAGATCACACCCAGACCTATCACCCACAGAAGCAGAGGCAGAGGGAGAACACAGGAAGGAGGCAGAAGAGCCTTGATCTTGCCTTCTCTTCAGCCACTGCTGATACATGCAGAAGAGCTGATACTGTAGCAAGAGCTACAGTTGCTTTTTCCCATGTCCCTCTGGGCCTCACACTATTTATTATAAGCCATGTGATTAAGGTGCAATGCATTTCCTATGGTTCTTCCAGCTCTGGCTCTCTGCTTGACTACAGAATGAAGATTCTCAAGCTCTTGCAAAAAAATCAGCTGCTTCCTTGCAAAAGTTCAACTTCCTTTAATGACCCAAGCAAAGACCAGACCTGAATTCACCAAGTATATCTACCGGACTTAGCAGAAATAAAAATTAATAACTTCAGATATCAAGGAGTAGAGCAGCTCCAAAATTCAGTACTTAAGTTAGAAACTACATAACATCTGCTATTGACAAAGATTTTTATATTTGATGTCCCTGAGTTAAGGGATATAGATTATGAGACCAGGACAATGAGCAAAACATAGTACATTGGTGAAAGCATTTCAGCAACAGCAATAACTTTCAAAACCTTTTGGAGGAAACTGGCATGGAACACAAACTTTCCCTTCATCCATCCCTTTTGCTGCAGTTCCAGTTTTCCAAAAACCACAAGAGTGGGTATGTTGTCATAAATTTTGTTAATCATGGAAAATTTCCATGTAATCAAGACATTTGAGGGCCGTGGCACTGTTTCAGATGGTTGAGTGCATTACTGAGAGCAAGATTTTATGGGAATCATCTGCTGGCAATTAAACTTCACAACTTCCTTTGTAACTGAAAAGGGACTGTTCCCATTTTGGTTGCAGAGGAACTGGAGAAGGCTTTTAGTACAACCTGCAGAATCAGGAATCAATGTTTCTTGCTTATAGTACAATTATTGCTTTCACTAAGACAGCTTCTCAAAGATTTTTACTACTTGCTCAGTTTCCCAGGTGACTTTCTTTGAGAATTCCTGATGATTTAAAGTCATACTACCTCTTTTTCACTTTCATGTAGTCATCCCAGGAAGAACATAAGAGTGCTCACAGTATGAACCTGCCATTCACAGAAGTTTCTCTTTTGCATAGTGTGAATGGACTTTATTTTCCATTCATTTAATTTTCTTAAGGTTGTGTCTGCCAAGTCTTGGATTTAGCATGAAAAATTATTTGATCTGTAACTCTGATTTCATTCAGTTATGAGAAAAGGACATACTTCTGAGCTTCCAAGCTCAGAATCAACCCATAATCTATTTAATCATATTTAAAGACTCTTTTATCTCTGTGCTGCCATGGCCCTTTTTTGCTATTCTAATTTCTCCTTTACTATATACTTGTGGCAAGTATATACATTATTGAAATCACCAGAGCTATTACATGCGTACTATCATTTTGGTGTGACTACCGGGTGGTCAAGATGGACATAATGGAATTGCACCAGAGCTTTATAATAGGCTCAAAATACATTTTGGTGAAGCAGTAGCCCTGCTTAACCTTTGCCCAGGAAAAAGTAAAAAACCCAGTCACTTCAGTTCATTTGCATGTGTGTCCATCATTACATTTTAACAGTAGCTTTAATTAAATATAGAAGCCCATAGAAAGCCCAATAATCCCTACTACATCTGGATACAAAGGTGACCTCTTCCTTAAATTATTTCTCCATTAGCTGTCTATGGTGATATCCTTCACAATTTTGCTCTATTTCACTGACTTTGACTAACAGAGAAGACCCCGAGAAAAACCACTGAATTGACTGGAGAATAAGCAGATCTACATGTTATAAAAGAAATAAACATTTAACCATTGCTATTGCCTCCAGGAGATCAAATTCTCTGTAGAGAGAACCTGTTGCAATACACAGCTATAGAGCTTGTTACTCTTGAAAAGTATTATTTTACAAAGCAAAGACTCAAGCAGCATTCACAAAAGCAAGGCTTCGTTTTTAGGAAGACAAGTTTGCTCAGGGCAAAGTCGCAAAACACTCTTTTCCAGCTTTTGTAGGATAATATATTACCATATCAGTCACACATAGAAAATGTACAGTTAAGGTTTATGTGATGAGGGGAGATAACCTAGCCAAATCCCCATCAGCAAAACAAAACAAACTAGAACTAGATAATAGCTCCAATATCTGTACAAAGCCTACAAACCTGACTGCTTTGAAAAGCCCCATAAAACAGACCACAGAACACAAGATCCTGTGACCAAACAAAGAAGTAAAATGCAGAATACATCTTTTCCTTGGTCGGAGAAAATCAAGACAAGTATCTGCTGAGGTAGCATTTCAGTAAATAGTTTATGTATGCAGAGGTTGGGGCAGGGGGGGAGGGGGCAGCTACAGGGTTTCCATGACAAAGGAATACCTGTTTTCTTTCGTGTGTCAGCTGGAACTCTAGATTTTGGGGTAGAACTTGAGATGAGGACACAGGTCCACAACAAATGGTTTGCATTTTCTTTTTAGCACTCTCACTGTCTAGAACCAATAGGGTTTTAATTTAACCCCAAATTCTCCTCCATTCTCATCCATAAACTACCTGCAAACAGATACATTACTCATATAGAAAGCAATCCCCATCCCTGGAATTGGGGACATTAAGCTCACCACAAAACCCTCTAATAGCTATGGGATGCCCTGCTTGTTGAGATCCCCAGGAACACAGAGCTCAAAATAGGAGGCTGCATATAGTGTGTTTGCTGTCTCAGACCTGTTGTCTTTTGGACAGTAAAGTTGGAAACCACTGGCATAAATACTCAGAAAAGGGGGGAAGAACTTTGGATGACACTTGAAATTCTAGATAAAAGTCCATATTTACTACTTTGTACATCAAGGTCAGGTTAGGTAGGGCTTTGAGCAAGATAGTCTAGTGGAAGGTGTCCCTGCCCATGGCAAGGTGGGTGAAAACTAGATGATCTTTAAGTTCCTTCCAACCCAAATCATTCTGGGATTCTGTGATCCTATGTTTATTCCTGTATGGTCTGACCAACTGCCTAATTTTGTGTGGACTTCACCACTTTCTATGGCAAGCTCCGTTAAGCCTGTCTAAAAGAACAGTGATTAGATAGTATATGTCTATTTGGAGATAGACTTCATGTTTTTTGGGGGGTTTTTTGGAGGCAATGTTTATCCTCCAGAGCTTTCAAACCTATCCATGAGAATGCAGGTACTGGTCTTGACATCCTTGAAAAAAACACTGTGAATACAGTAGAGATGAAACTCAACAGTATTAGTGCCCCTATAGCAAGAAGTTAGTCTTAGTATTCTTTTTAGAGATGGACATGAGCATAATGTGAGGTAAGTCCAACACACTGTCTTTATGAAAGAAAATTCCACATAAAGGCTTTCCAATGTTGAAACACACAGCCAAGGGTAGAAGTCAAAACCCCTCCTGAGGCTGTCAATTTTTGTGGCAGACTTTGGGGACTGACAGACTCTGAGGCACAGAGACTGTGCTGTGGTTTTCCTAAAGTATATTTGTCTTGCCAGTACCCCTGTGTGGGCTGATAGCTTTTCAAGACAATGTCCCAGGCAGAAGCTGAGATATTTGCTCTCCAAGCCAAGAACATCGAAGCCTGTGATAATGTTCAATTACAGTAGCTTTATTTCCATTATGACTAAAGTAGATATCATTGATTTGTCTTGTGGATATTTATGCATCCAATGGCACAGTTATTCAATAGTTCTACTCTGCTTAACTCAGAGACTAAGTTCCTTGCAATACATGTTTTGGACATTAAATAGCATCCTTATTTGAAGAAAAAATTTTTAAGATGGATTATTTCTACATGTGTTTTTCAGAATCAGGTACTCCTGGTGCCCTTATAGCACCAGCTCAGAGCATGCTACATCTTGCACAGAAAATAATCCTCAAAAGATAACGCATGTCTCCAAATATTTCAGAGATAAAATCTATAGCTTGTCAGAAATGTCTCAACAGAGTGGTTTTGCCAGAAAAAAAAGATGAAGTACCAAAATCAAAGCTTTTCATGACCACCAGCCTGTTTCCATGAAACTTTTGTTCAGGAGAGGATCCTCAGCAGCATGGCTGAAATTTTAGATAAAGAAAAAGCAAAATAATATGTGGTGGGGTATTCTAATATCATCAAGACCGAGGATTTGACCTTGTCTCATGTAAATGTCAAACAGAGACACTGAAATGTAGCACTAAAGCATATTTATTCACATACAGTCAAGAAACTACTATTGAAAATACTGTTGAGCAGTTCAGAAACCCAGAATTTAAAACAACAGTGTTTCCTTCTCTTTTTCTCAAATGGCAGCCTCAAACCATCAGAGAAAGAAATCATTCCTATCTTTGTCTGCAGGCAAGATGCTAAGGTAACAAGAATGCCTAGATCATGTTCTTCACCCCTGAGTACACTGCTGAGTTCTTTACACCAGAAGTGATTCCCTGTTTGCATCCAAAGTACAATGTGGACTGGAACTTCTCATGGGCTGCAGGATAAATTAATCACCCATGCACACTGCTTCACTTGAAATGCTATTTTTTAAACAACCAAGCAGGTGTTCCTGCTAGAGGAACTCAGGAGACACCAGTGCCCGGAGCATACTTGAGATACAGCATGAGTGGCCCCAGGTCTGCTCCTGTCTCATCCACACTCGGTAAAGTAACATCAGGCAGAAGAGAGGACAGAATTTTTTCTAGGAGGGCCTTAGGCTACCTATTGTAAGGGGAAAAAAATTATTGACAGCTACTCAGAATCCAGGCAAGCTGCCAGTACAGAAACCAATGTTGATTTAGGAATCAGGGAGCGCAACAGACATTGCATACAAAAAGAGTAGCACAATAAAAACACAGATGCCCAAAATCACCTGGAGGGTTGGCTGCAGTAACTCAATGAAATCCTGTAAGGATGCCACCCAGCCCAGCTAATGTTTTCCATAGCTGTGAACTTCTCCACTATTCTTGCTCACAGACCAATTTTTTAAGGTTCATTTGCACCCTGTGCTTTCCAAGTGGCATTCACGCATTCCTGCTTTGCAGAGGACAAACACAAGGACAGCACTGGAACTGCAGTTTCCCGAACAGAAAAATCTGGTTTTCCTAGACTGGACAAAATTTGTAAATGTGGTATTCACTACTTCTCCTGTGCATAACAGGGATTTAAAAGAGGCAAGCAGAAACTGAACAGACAGCAGATCCTTGCAACTATGCCAGCTATTATTCCTGAAGTGTCCTCTGCTATTTGTTAGCCATGCTCCAACTGCAGCACAGAGCAGAATGTTCTGTACAGATAAAGTGTCAAAAATTACTCAGAACCAATCTCCATATTCAAATATATGTTTTCCTTTAATTTAGCCATCCTGAAAGGCCTCCAGTCACTTGAAGATGTTGAAAACCACCACAAATGTAAAGAATTACAGCATTTGCTTTAACCATAGAAGCAATTAACTCTCCAGCAGTGTGGAAAACCGCTTTTGAGCTGTATTTATTGATGCATAGATTTCACTGCAGTGTGATATTTGAAGACAAATTGCTGTGGCCATAATTAAGACCGTTGAGGAATTGGCAAGTGAAATATAATGATGAAAGACCAGCTCAAAGGGCAAGTGAGTTAGATTGGTCAGGATGGTACAATCTATATGACCTCAGTGCCCTATTCCTGCTCATTGATTTCCCAATTAAATATAACTTTTTATTCAATCAGTTAGAATATACTGCAAGTTATTGATGCACTGCTTGTAGGAAAAAGCAATGAAGTAAAGATAAAACAGTGGATGAGCTCTGCCTCATTTTAACATTTTATTAATCTTAATGGGGTCATGATGAAGATGATGCTATTCACTTAAAACTTTTTGTCCTTTTTTCTCTATATTTTTTCTCTTAGCTTAAAGTGAACTTATTTTGACTAACCTAGGGCAGACAAAGCAGACCTGTGAGATGTAAGGCCGTTTTACCCTCCTTTATCTGAACAGTGCTACATTCCATCACCAATATTGTGCCTTCATCCCATCTCGGAACAGTCCCCAGATGTGAAAGACCTTTTGCAACTTCAGTGGACTCATATCCAAGGGATTCAGAAATCCACTGGCTGTGCAACAGGTACACACTGGGAACCCAGTAACTGGGGAGACTGCTTGGTGCATGTGCCTATGCTCTATGAAAGTGGGCTGGTATTGTGTTTGTGGGTGTTACTACAGCTAGGGATACAAGTAACAGTGTACCAGTTGAAATGAATGTGTGTCTCAGTATTTTAGCTCTTTGTACAGCGTGTAATATACACTGGTGATCTAAAACAGAAGGCACAGGCTGCACAAGCTTGAATGCAATCTGCAATCTTAATTTATCCTCATGACCTGTGTTACCTTCTGTATGCTCAATGAGACATATTTTGTGCATTTTTTTTTTCACAAATGTGCCACAAAATTTGTATCATCTTGACTGGAGCATTTGCAGGCTGATACAAAGCTCACTGCTGCCAATGGAAACATTTTCTTGTCTCATTCTTCCATCTGTAAAATGAGCAACTCAGATTTCTCATCAATAGTCTTACCTGTGTAAACTCATCAAAGATCAAAGAGGAGATAAGAACAACAAACCTACAAATGCACAAATAAAATTAGTTATAGAGGCCTGCATATTCAGACTATGTTATAGAACCAATGGATCAAAAGCTGGGTAGAAGAGAACTGTTTTCCTAAGGGGGGAAAACAAAACAACAACAGCAACAACAAAAATTAAACATTCCACCAATGCTTTTATCAAATTAATGGGGAACTATATATCCAAGTTATTTTTTCGCAAAAGAAGCACCCACTATTGCTTTTTTTTTTTTTTTTTATGCACAAGGACGCTGGAGTGAAGCACTGAAGTTAAAATGAATAGCTTAATTACCTGCCATAATTTATTGGACATAGTCAACTGATTCCAGGGTTCTCCAAAATTAATTCATGATGACCTTGAAACAAAGAAACTGTGTGAAGTACTGTCAGACTTTCTTCTTTTTTTCCCATAGATAAATTTCCAAAACTTTTCAGGATCTGTTAAACATTCTTCATTACACAAGAGGAGATAATCCTTCTCAGAGCCTCTCAATGTCCTGATCTGAAGCCCATCTCTTTAGAAGAACACATGATCTATGTTCACACCCTTTTATCCCTCTTTGAGGATCACAATTAAAAGTCACTATATAAAAGGCACTAAAGCTTCAGCCTAATTTACTTAACTGTAGATTTCTACTGTTTAGATCTCTATACCTGAGCTAGTCATCCTGAGGTAACTTGGTAAATGTGGAAAGAAATAGGCAGTTTATCTTTGTGGGGTATTGCAGCTTGTAGCAAATATCTGGAACAGCTCAGGTGAAAGCACATATTTCCTTCCATTAGCTGTAAAGGCAGTCCAGTCTACATCATCCAGTGACTCAGCAGATGTCTATATTTGATCATCATGATGGATCCTATGCAGTTGCCCCAGGTTTCACTGATTACTCCGACAGACCTGGTAATGAATTCACACCTCCCCAGATCCATTTGTGTAATGCTGTCTCGTTCCTAACTTCAGAAGAGAAAATTATGCTGACTCCTGTAACACTTCAAGACATTGAACTTTCCCACTGAAGCAAAGTCACTTCCTTTTTGTAACAGCTGGGAAATCCAACAGGAGGCAAAATCCAGAGAAGAAACATTTCTCACAGAAGGGAAATATTTTGGGAAGACATTACAGAGATACTCATCTGAAAAATGGGTTCTGGAGGACACCTCGTCCTTCTGAATATTTTTTCATTTTTTTTCCCTACAGTCTGATGTCTGAGGGGAATTTTAACTAGGTGGTCCTCATTTCAGAGATGGGCAGTATCAGAATAGTGTCCAGGAAAGTCTTTCTGAAGAGGCAGGGCAGCCACATAATGAAAGAGGCAGTAAGAAGCAATGCCACTACGGCATTGTGTGTCAGAGTTTTCTGATGCTCTGTAAATAGAGGCCAGTCAAAATACATAGGTGGATGATCACTTTTCTGCAGTATCTTCCCTTGTGGACTCCTTATTCCAAAATAAAAGTTTCTGTTCCTGAAAATTGATTCTGTACTGGGAGCAAGCTAAGTACCTGCAGTGAAATAACTTTCACTGAAATCAGAGCAACCCATAGTGACCTACTTCAGTATTACACTAGTGGGAGAACTGTTCTGCTCATGTTCCCCATGCAGCAATTTTCCAGAGCCTGTGTGCTCCCTGCTTCAAATGAAAGCTGAATGAGATTCTCTGATTGTTATCTAAATCCCCAGTGTCACTGACAGCAAGGAAAACAGACAAATGATCTGTGTTTACATTGGTCACACTTTTTACATTATTGTATTGTCATCATTGTTTGTGGAGAAAAATGGCTCAGATGCAGCATTCTCAGAGATGCAGCATCCTTCTCATCTGTTAAAGACTTTTCCTGTTTGGAGTTTTGCGATTTACATCCCTTGAGGATCTGTCTATTTGTATTTTGTATGGACCACTATGAACATGTATTTTGCAGAGTGAGTGAATAAGTCTGAAATGAGTCAGTATTTTTCCTGTGCTCAAGTGAGATAGCTTGAAAACTCCCCTGCCTGTGGGTTCAGTAAGATCTGAGCAGTTTTCTTTGCAATGGATAAACACCTTTTAGAGGGAATCATCTCTCTGGGGACATTCTTCCTTAAATTATTAAAATATCTGTTGATTCTTAGTACCTCTGATACATCAAAGTATTTGCATAAGCCTTCTCTAATTTGATTGTTTCATGTCCATGCAGGGGCCAGCACAACCATCCTGTCTGGACTCCTGCATAATGATCATCTGCTGGAGAACTTTCTTTAGTAAGTCCAGCATCCACAGCTGAGCTGCAGTATTGCCTGCAGAGAAGTATAAAATCTTGCTTTAAAGACTTCCATGTAAATGATCTATCACAGTCCCCAGCAAGGAATTCCAGTAACTGAGCATTAAAAACATGTGCCCTATTTTTAAAAAAGTGCTTCTTATGTAATGTTTGGCTGCCTGGGGTAAAGACTGTGATCCAGGCACAAACAAATGAGCTTTACAGCACTACATGGTGTTCTGACTTTTCCCTACAGAAGTTTCCTCATACGAATATCAGTTTTTCACTGAATCTCCTGTATCAGCATTCCTAGAATTGGCTTAGCTTTACATTTCTCTCCCAAACCCTTGCTATAAATAGCTAAGGCTCATATATCATTTAAAGAGAATAAAACATTACTCCTTGCATTCATTTATTTGATTTTACAGCCTTGCTTGTATGTTAATCAAACGCATAAAGTGCTGAGGTGCGTAGGTGCCAAGTAAAAGTCAATATTTTACCATGAACCTCATTTATCTACATTAGCCTGAAACAAGGTAGATCTGTAAATATGGGCATTATTGAATTTAATGACAAAGATCAATTACAACATCTTTGATAGGACAGGGATTTGTCAGATGAGGGGGGAAGAGCATCACTACTTCCTCAGGGATCTTATAAATGCTGGCTAGATGAGACTGTCCATTTCTTCCAGTGGACTGATGCATGTGAATGCTTAAATAACATTAGTTGTACTTGAAATACAGACCCACAGTTTAAAACAGAGCTAAGTTTAGTGATCTCTAAGGGACTGTCCAGTAGGATTGGCTGGAATACAAGAAAAAAGTACTAGGAAGTCATCAAACTGTCTTCATGGGAGAGATGCACAATTTGGCTGCAAAACTGAAAGCAATTCTGAACTCAGGCTGCTTCTTTCTGTGTGCAGTACAGAAATACAAATCAAGCTGTTTATTGGGCACTGTGGTATTGCAGATTTTTACTTACAATGCTCTTCAGAAGCACAAGCACTGCTCTTCTGAAGGAGGCTTGGGGAAACATGGAGAATAACCTCCCCTGATGGAAACTACTACTTTTTACTTAAGTCAACACCTACAGACATGTAATACTTCCTACCCATCCTTCAACCCTATGCACTTTCTCCAGCATTGGGTAATTCTCCCCACTGAATATCAACACCAACAGTAAATAAGGTAGAAAACCAGCTAGTTTTTTCACTATAAGCAAGCCATGCCTTGCCCACTTTAGATGTACCAGAGGCTCTTAGGCATCTAAGATCTGCTGACTCTTATGAGTACTTCTATAGGGGGAGCATCATGGATTGGCCTTCATCAAAACTTGAGAAACTGCATTTAATGAGCTGTAGATAAAAGGACAGTGCAAACAAGAACCAAGGGTGAGAGGCCTCCATATGAGCTGTAGATCAACAAGTAGCAGGACACCACCACCTGAAGCTACAATGTCACGTTATCCTGTGTTACTTTGACTCACTGATATGGTTCATTCATAATGTGCCCATATATCTAATATAGAATCTGTTCCCACTAATCCAGGTTATTTTGCCCAAAACAGTTTGGGGGACACTTAGCAGGCAACCTGAAGAAGCAAAACGCTTTAACAGGAGGAGTGATGAACATGTACAGTTGAGTAGAAGACAAAACCTATGGAGCTAGAACAGCTGGACCTAGAAAACTATGCTTGGACAATACCTTTTGTTAACATTCATCAATAAGGTCCAGAGACTAAGTGTCTTGCTTATGCTACAAATCAATTGAAACTTTTCCCTTAAGGAGTTGTATGCTAGTTTCTTTTTATTTATGCATACAGGAAGGAGGCAGAGCAACTTTAGATGAAACAGAATTAAACTGATGTTAATAACTTTGGGGAAGCCAGACTTGGCCTTTTGAAGTGTTTAAGAAAAGCCATGCTTGGAGAGACACTCAGACAGTGTAGATCTCTAATTAGAGTGTGCAACTTAAAGAGGATTTTACATAACCAAATAGAAATATCTTTAAAAAAATACTTACATGGTGATCTACAAAAAGTAACATTGCTGTGAAGTTGATTTTAAATTCTAAATGCAGATGGAAAGTGAAGCACTGGGATAGCACACAAGAAAAAGTTGGTTTGCTTATGTTTCAGACCTTGGAGTAAGGTGTGTGGGGACATGTATCTGTATTGTGTGTGTTTGTGTGGTATGGGGGAGACTGATGCCTCTTGGGATTATTCATATAAAGGTGTCTAACATTCAGTAAGGGTCCAGCACTGTGGTTTGTCTGTTGTATTACTAGTTATGATCTGGAAAATGTAGTTCACTGTCTGCCAGTTAATTACGTATCATTAATACATTTATGAACTGTTTCATCACGATTAGGATTTAAACTGAACTGAGCAGTTTTTCAGCAGAGATAGAACCAGAATCAGTCTCAACCTGTGACAGGAAGAGCTTTTAGCAGACCAAATCCTGGTATTCTACCACCATCTGCTGGTTATAAGGTGTCATTCACTTAAAAGATGTCAATTCAGTCTCGGCATGGAAAAAATAATCCTCTCTATAAAAATTCAGAGATCTTAAAGGCAGCAAAAATTAGTAAGACCTCCATGAAACTCACGTTCCAAAAATTCATCTGAAGAGCAGATAGAAATTACATGATCTCCTAGATTCTACAAATCATCTCTTCTGTCATTGCAAAAGCTTTCAAAGAACCATAGTTGGGTGCTGTCAGAAAACACTGTCATGACAAAAGCTTCAAGGTTGTTGGCAAGTGAAGTAGAATTCACAGTACAGACACCAATATCTTCTCTATCACTGGCAAAGAAAAGATCATGCAAGGTCACTAAGCCAGGCACTTTTTCATGACCAGACCAGTCATCACATCTTTCACTTGCCCTGAGGGTCTTAAAATCATGCCCCAAACCTCAAAAAAGCAGCACTACTTAAAAAAGTAAACTATATTCTCTCTTCTTCCTGTCCTCTATTGCAACCTAATGCCCTTATGGCTTTCCTCATGCTCAGTATTCCTCCTTTCCTCCCTTGTGTACCTCCTATCACACAACACCCAGCACTGCAAGCAGGAGATATGACCGGATTCCTCCCGTTTAAATTCCAGCAAAACTGAGGCTCCTCAGTTAGAGGGCTGTACTGTCACAATGTCTTCTGTAGTTACTGACAACAGAGATGCTCTTCCAGAGGACAATTTCTGTCTCACAGGAACCACTGTCTAGAAAGAACAGAAGGACACCCTGGTTTTAATTCAGGTTCTTCCCTCAGGTTGTTAAGCTGGGTGAGGGCTCAGTACTCTCTCCTTGCCTTGGTGCTCAAACCAGAGGCAGGTAGAAAGGAAATTCTGCAGCCCCTAGTGACACCTGCTCAGCATGGACAGAATCTGTGCTTCTATATAAGTTTCTCCTGAGTGTGTACAAACTGGGATTCTCGAAATATTTCATAGATACAGGTGAGTTTATTTCATGGTATCATTTCTAACTCAAGTAACTCAAGGCTACCTGCTGGCAAATTGCAAGTTTCTCCTTTTACAATTTTGGGGGAATTAGGGATTCTGAAAGAACAGGTCATTCAGATTTTTTTTTTCTGGCTTGAGCAAAACAATGCATTTTTTGACCCCTGTCTTGGAAACAGTTGAAATATTCTGGGTGAAACTTTTATATATATGTAAAAAATAAACTCATAGAAGCACTAAAAAGAACTTTAGTCTTAATGGCTTAAGTTTGGAAAAGTTGAGACATAGCCAAGGAAATGTTATAATAATGGAAAATTATAATGCAAATTGAAATCTTTTAATATAAAACAGTGCCTCCAATTGCACCTTGTTGTCTTCAGATTTTGATTGCTTTACACAGAACATACTCAAAAGAGCAGTGCTAGTCTGCAGTTAAGTTGGGCACTTTGCCACTTTTTTCCAGTCTCCAAGTAAATATTCAGCCTCTGCAGATTTATCTGGTAATTTTTTTCCTGATCACTATTTCTGTAAACAAAATGCTCACTGGCTTCAAAGGGGTGAACTTGGTCAACAACACTGAGAAAAGCAGCAACAGAACAAATACAGGCCACTGTCCAGCAGAAAGACAATTAAAACCTCTTTCTGAAATGACCTTAGAGTCACTGACCCTGAACCACTCAACATCACATTCCCGCATGCTCCATTTAGCCTTGTTCCTCCTCTATTCCATACAGCAGCTCCTTCTTCACCATTACATAACTGTATCATGCCTATCACACATTTCCATTACCCCAAATGTCCTCAGCCCTATCACCTTCTGGTACCCAAATGTTTCTATGCAGCCTCATCCAAGCTCTCAAGAAGCAGAGCTCTGAGATTCCTCAGCTACACAGAGGAATCAATTCTTGAAACTTACCAGGCCTATTAAGTCAGCGGAACAGGTCAAGAGTCCATTCTTCCATATCATCTGGCCTCACATGGCCAACAATGAGAGCTTTACCACCTTCCCAGAATGAGAGAGACACCCATCTGTGGGCAAAACTGTCTAGTGCCTTCCTGGCTGCTGGCAGCTAGAACTGGCTGCAGAGCTGACTGCTGCCCTGCAGTGAATCTGGGGGAAATTGCCCGAGAAATTACAAGAATTATCAAAAAATAAGGAATAACTTCTGCACAATAAATAACTACATAGGCTCAGGCTCCTCAGGTTGCAAAACATGCAAATGACATAGGTTCATGAAATCCTTAATGGCTTGGAGGCTAAACAGGCAGCAGAAGTACACACTGGCAAAACAGAAGAAAAAGGTGCTCAGACAAGGAGGAAAGGAGAACTACAAAATACCCCTACCACATTAATCTTTTACAAGCTACTGTTTCTTTTGCAACTGTAACTAGTTTGAAAAGACCTAGATCAAAGTACAAGAAAATTACTCTTTATTCAGGAGAAAAGTTACTTTTCACAACTCTTTCTCATCCAGCCTCCACACCTTGCTGCACCCACATTCAGAAACAAGTAGATGCTGCTGGTTTGTGTGTTCAGGTGGGATTCCAGCACATCCTGGCACACAACCCACCATTGTATGGGTGAAGTTTTGTGTCTGTCTGGACTCAATTTCCCTGAGGTTTCTTCCTTTTACTCATGCTTTTGCATGAAGGAACAGAAACCTTCTCAGAGGCTCTCTACACAAAACTGTTTTTTGTGTTGTGCCACTATCTGTAATTGTTGAATGGGAAATACTTTCCCTTACTGCACACAGTATGGGAGCATGCCTGCTCTGTATGACCTTCTTTTACCTAAATGGTGCTAAGCCACAGATCTTAGTAGGGGCTCAAGTGGAGATTAGTGGCACAAGTAATTTCTAGAGTAAGATCATAGGCTGAGATTAACTTTTGGCAGGGGGAGCAATAACGGTTCTGCTGCCATCATTGCACAGCAGGTTCAACAAGTTTTATTCAAGCCAATACTAAATAATTAGGTTTAAATTTAAAAAAATAAAATAAAAAATCATGCCTAAGCAAGAGTGCTTGAGAGCCCTACGAGATGGGGTTGCCCTGAGCCTTTTAGACATGGTGTAATCTCAGAGGTCTGGAGCAAATTGGCAATGTGAGATGAGCTCTTGCCTAATTAGCAGATTTCTTGTTGTGCCTCAGTGGCTGCACTGCAGAGCTTGGCCACCCTCCACTAATTTGCAAAATCTCAAGCTTAAAAACGCTTTCTTTCTTTCCAGTTCATCAGAGCCAGCTGGAAAAGCATCTGCCAAGTGGAGAACTCCCTTGCAAAGGTTCACATCCAAAATGAGGCCTGGGACTCAGCAGTTCTGCGCTATTGCCTCAACACTTCTCACACCTGGGCTTCTTACTAAATCCAGGAGATGAATCAGACAGAAATACATATTCCATTATGCCTGTACATGTAACTGTGGGCTACCATCAGGATTTTTAATAGGTCTGGCTCTCATAATTTCCTCACATAAACACATTGTAAGGCACAAGTTGCTTACTCCATCTGGTACCAGGCACTGGGGTCTTCATTTTGTATTTTTTAAGCTTTTACCATTTGGAAAGGCAGAGCCAGCCTTTGCTAACAACTTTACTGCTGCAGAGTGGGAAACAAAAGGATCCCCGGAAGCTTGTCCAGTGATAGACCTCTGCCTTGAGCCACAGGTGCAGTGCCCAGGGCCTGGGATGGCTGCAGACAGGAGAAACTGCCCACCAAAGGTGAGTTTGGCTGTAGGAAAGACCCTGACATTTCCTGCAGAGATGGGTCTAACCACAGGTTTCAGGGCCCAGAGAAGCACACTGGCGTGGTAAAAAGGGAGAGGTTTCATAAAGATTTGTGACAGAAGTACTAAAAAAGGTATGATTAAGATTGAAGCATGAATTAAAACACCTGTGTAAGCACCAGAAGACACAGCAGAACAAGATTTAAAAGAACAGCTCCTACAGAAAGTGCAGAACACTTTCTGAGGGATGATTTGTTTCCATCTAACCCAGATAACCTGTGCTCTGACACCCAGGAGACCACAAGCAATGAAGCATAGAAGCTGTCAAGAGAAGACATATAACAATTGAATATTTGAAATTTGTTTAATTTCAACATAATTATCATGTAAATTCTAGATACTATATGCCTACAGATAGCAGAGATAAATATTAGTACAGCATTGCAAATTCAAAGAATGAACTAATTAATTACAGGGAAAAATATAAGAGTTGACATGCAGGATCCAGGGTTATATCTAGTTTCTTATATTATAATCTCCTCTTCAGTCTTGGGTGTATCTCATTTATATAATCTAAAATATCTATACCCTTTTGCAATTACAATGTAGGTAGACCCACCCCAGAGCACTAAGGAATTTAAAACAAAGATGTTAAGTTTTAGAGTGTAGAAGAAAAGTGGAGAAATATCAGAGCAGGTCATGCTGACGAAACCGTACATTTTTTGTTCTGCTTGGATGAAGTTTCAGTGGCTACCTCTGTCCAAGCCAACAGTAAGGTAACATTTGCAGCTAAATCACCTTGGAGCTAAATAAGACAAGAGCTGTAACTTACCTAAGAAGGTACCAAACCTGCTTTACATGCTCTAAGACAACCTACCCAATTTGAAAAGGCAGAATGCAACACCTGACACTGACAGAGAAGCCTGTAGCCATCAGCTGTCTGTAAAAGTTTTCTCCATATTTTTCAAATCCCAAAGACCACAGGAACAGGAGGGATTCTGTCTCTAAAGACTGATGTCCCAGAAAGATGTTGCAAAGGTTCTTTCACCAAATTGCTGCTTAGAAGGAAGGAGAAGAGAGGAACCTTTATAATAATTTATGGAGATGTACCAAACAAACTGCTTCTCTTCGTCTCCCTGTTAATCTTCCTCTGCTGTCTGCTTGATTTCATCCCGTGTCTAGATTGCATTAACATGGATCTATTGTAATGAATCAGTTAAATACCATAATGAATAGTTAAAACGAAGGGGGAAAGACTCTCTGATGCCCTTGTTGAGAACAGTCTTACCTGCTCACAACCCCTGGGGTGAGGGAACACATACACCTTCTCATGAACATGTTTGAAGTCGAGGAGGGTTGTGCTCTGAGCACCAAGTGCAGTCTAATGGTAGATACTTTTAGATCTTAGAGTCACAGAATTGTTTGGGCTGGAATGGATCTTTAAAGATCATCTAGTCCAAGCCCCCTGCCATAACAGGGTTCTACTAAAACCACCTTCCACTAGACCAGATTGCTCAGAGCCCCATCCAAACTGCCCTTGAGCATTTCCAGGGATGGGGCATCCGCAGCTTCTCTGGGAAACCTGTGCCAGTGCCTCACCACCCTCACAGCAAAGGATTTCTTCCTAATACCTAATCTAAACCCGCCCGCCATCAGTTTAAAGCCATTCTCCCTCGTCCTGTCCCCACATGCCCTTGCCAGAACTGCCTCTCCAGCTCTCTTGTAGCCTCCTTAGGTAATGGGAGGCTGCGAAAAGGTCTCCCTGGAGCCTCCTCTTCCCCAGGCTGAACACCACCAATACTGTAGGCAGACAGGGCTCTGAAGATCAGGTTACACAGTAAACACTCACTACATGTGCATTTCTTAAGTGTAAGTGTTAAGTTCGTGTCCACAGCACAAACTGTGTCCATGAGGGGGTTTGTGTGGAGGAAAACAGCAGGCCTGCAGACTCCACGAATCCCATGGCAGAGTACACTGTCCTTGTGCAACTGAGACATGAGAGCAAGATACCATGTAAGAAGTTACTGATGAACAGGTGCTGAGAAGCTAGAATCACAAAAACAAGATGTGGGCCTTCACAATGCTGCCTCTGTTCATGGTACAAGATGTAGACTGCTAATAGTTACTATGTTGCAAACTATTTAGCTCATAAGAAAAATAAAGCTTTGTTAGGCAAAGACACCAATAAAAAATAGAGTTAGCATGGTATATGTAATAATTATCCAATCAGCAAGTGACACAATACTTTCTGTATTTCTGCTTGATTTAATCAGGGGCTTTTTGCCTCTTGACTTTTTGCTTTTTGTTATTAAACCTTGATATGCTATCACTCTGGAGTTAAAATTTCTTTTCGACCATCCCGACCGCAACAGGTTCGGGCTTCGTGACCATGCAGCCTCATACACAGGTACAGGTCCCCTCCCAGTGCACGTGGTGTGTGTCACCGTGCTTAACGAGTTTCTCCGATTAGCTTTTCCGCTTTTTTTCCTCTCTTGCATTTTTGAACGCAGACTTTTACGGCCAGGTTTATCTGGATTTAACCAGGTCAGGCACTTTGCCCCGGAGCGGCGAGACGGGCGCCGTGTGATGGGATGTCGCCTTTCCCCGCGCCCCCCCGCGAACTACAACTCCCGTCACGCCCCGCGCCGCACCGCCCACCGTCGCCTTTGCTCCGCCGCGTGCGGCATCACGGGACTTGTAGTCGGCGGCGGCGGAAGTGACGGCGCGGCGGTAGTGGCGGCGGCGGCGCGGCGGGCGGTGTCGCAGACGGCGCCCATGGCGGCTGGGCAGCGGCGCTGCGTCTGAGGGCTCGCCGGCCGCCGCCATGTTCGGCTGCCTGGTGGCGGGCAGGCTGGTGAGCGCGGCCCGGGCCCGGGCGGGGCCCTCAACCCGCTCGGGGCTGGGGAGGAGCTGCCGCAGGGCCTTTCCCCTCTCCCGGCCCCAGGCACCGGCGACCTCGCCGCCCTTGTGCCGCCCTGCCCGGCCCAGGCGGCTGCGGCGTGGAGCCTCCTGGCCTGGAGGCGCTTGCCATCCCCTCTGTTAATGCTGTCTCCTCAGAGACAAAGCTGGGAGCTTAAAAGAAGCGTTTTAAGCCTAGATTGTGCCTTGGCCGCAAGGATGTGGCATCTCGGGTAAAGAGGAGGGTATCGTTTGCTCTGGCATTCAGCCATCCTTCTGCTGCCTTTCTCAAGGTCTATTGTATTTCCTATGTGAACAGGTTTCCATGATCCTGGGGTTGTGCCAGCCAGGTGGTCAACAGCCACTGCTTAGTGACTTGGCAACCTCTTCTGCACCCTACTTTCCTCCTACGCACATGGGGAGCGAAGGTATTCTGATCCTGTAGTCCCGGGTGGGATATGTGTTCAGTGCAGGTAGAACAAGACTGTTGTGTCTTTCTAGTAATATTTTTTGCAGTTGTTCTTCTGCTGTGTTTGACTTTTATCTGGCTCTCTGCTCTGTAGGTTAGTACATTCCTCGACTTTCTGTTATGTGCCACTTTAGGTGTATTTCTGTAAAAGGAAGTTCACAGTGACAGCCAATTGTGAAAAATGTGTTAACACTAATAAAGGTTTTGTTCTCTTTAGGTACAAGCAGCTCCCCAACAAGTGGCTGAAGACAAATTTGTATTTGATTTACCGGACTATGAAAACATCAACCATGTAGTGGTCTTCATGCTGGGAACTATACCATTTCCAGAAGGAATGGGAGGATCTGTCTATTTTTGTTATCCGGACCAGAGTGGGATGGCAGTGTGGCAGCTGCTGGGGTTTGTCACTAATGAGAAGCCAAGTGCCATCTTCAAAATTTCTGGTCTGAAATCTGGTAAGACTGGTAGAACACAGCAGTTGGTGAATCAGACATGTTCCTGCATGCATAGGGGGGAAATATGTGAAGATGGTTTTGAACGAAAAGCTACTTGAAAAGCTTTTGTGCTTCCAGAGAGTTCTGAGCAGATGTACTGGAAGAAGCCTATCAGCCTCATGGAAGTCTGTCTGTGTGCTAATGTTCTTAGTGAAATTTCTCACTCCTCTTCTGTGTGGTGTTCATGTCTTTGTGCTTCTGTGTAGAGAACCTGAGGAAGAATGATCGTGTAACATCTCCTAGTATGGTTTTCAGGCATTTGTCTAGACATGCCTGTAGCATTTTGTTTCAGCTTCCACTGACAAGCAGTTGTATTCTCTGTAGCTCAGACAGGTTTTGTAGGGAGTATAGCCTGACAGTGATTTAGGACAGCTGGTGTTTCTCAGTCAGGTCCAATTGCACTATGTAATTGTCCAGTAGAGACTGTCATCTTTGGAAAGCAGCTTTGCAAATGTTTCAGCGTTTTTGGTGCACACCTGAGTCAGAGGATGCTGGTGCTACCTAAGGAAGGTGTGTATATGTTTTTCTAAGTATAGGAAGGGTTTGCTGTGTGCAATTTAAAAACGATGACATGTTTCAACGGCACACCTTTATCATATCAAAGGCATGAATTTGTCAGTCAATCAGTTTAAAGGTGTTAGAGTGATAAAGCAGTACACATTCTTTTGTAGGCTGGTGTGTAGTCTACAGCTTTAACTTGAATCTCTGTTTAATTGAGGTTCCCATGATAAAATGTATTCATTCATAAGATGGCATGCCTTCTTTGGAATCCATCCTGGATGTGGCAGTGTGGTATGAGATAAGGGCTCTCAAGCTGCAGAGCAAAATGAATGCTGATTATACACATTCCTCAAAAATTTGGGCTTTCTTCAGAAGACAGAGCAACTGTAGGAAGGTTTTGGGGGAATGTGGTTTTGTATATTCCATAAAACATCTCACTGGTGCCTTTGCCGTATGTTTCTCATGCTTGAAAGACTCACTTTCAGAGAGCTTTGGAGAAAAATGCACTTTCAGATGCCTTTTGCGTGATTAGCCATAATTTCCAGCCAAGGGCTGCTCTCAAAAAGGAACTCCATGATGTAGCTGGGAGCTTTCGCAGTGCCTTAAGGCAGTGCTATGCTTAATCAGAACAACAGGGAGCTCTGCTATTCCCGTTCTTGTCTACAGCTTAACTCTGTCTGTGGGGTCAGTATAAGCTACACGACCTAAGTTTCCATGGCCATAAACAGTTTTGTGATGTAAGACTGTAGAAAGGGGAGGCCAGAGAGGGATAGCAGAGCTGGAGTCGTTGAGAGACATTATTGACACTTGAAATCTGCATTCTGTTGAAAGGAACAAAGTTGTGTCCCTGTTTATCAGCTCCCTCTGAAGCAGTGGTTTTAGCAGTTCCTTGTTGTGCAATGAGTTTCATTTGTTTGTGCCTAAAAAGGGGCTTAGAAGTACGGTGTTAAGAGGATCCTTCCCTGTTGTGTTTTAGGAACTCAGGTGGAGTATTAGTGTTTGCTTACTAATAGCATTGTAAATCTGTCCAGCAGATCTTTTTCCTGCATTTTCCTTTACAGATGCTGAGAGAGGAGTATATGATTTAATTGACTCTGTCTGTCCGTGTTTGTAGATTTAAGTGACTCTAAATGTCTGCCCTTGTTTGCAGAGACCTTGGCTAAAGCTGAGACTGGAAGTATGGGTTGAGCAAGGTCAGAAGTGAGAGCAGGGGGCAGGGATGATGCCTGTGTGAGTGCATGCCATTTGGGAGTGGTTTCCTGCGCAGTTCATTGTTTTCTCTGTGGCACTTGCAGAGTCAAAGGTCTTTCTGCTCCATGGCTATTTCTTTGACCTTTGCTCTTTTGGTGGCTTTGAGCAGTTCAGATGAGACCTGAGGCTGCCCAGCCCTCCCTGAGTCAGATGCATCCTAAAGTAGTGTTCTCTGCTGTTTCAGAGCACAAACAGGTTCACGAGCACCTGGGTTTGAATGAGCGAATCAAACAACTGCAGCAGTGCTGCATGTTTCCTGTTTATCTGCAATTGCTAAAATGTGAATTAAAGGCTTGGTTCCCATAAAGAAAGATTCTGCTGTCTTTCATTCAGATCGTATTTCCTCTTGAATACATTTACTTCATAGGGATCTTTAAAGTTACATTTTTCCATTTTTTAGAAATTTCTGTATGATCTGTTGTGATTTTAAAATGTCTCAGTCACACTGTTCCATCTGTTGGCCTTGTGTGTACTTGCCTGTGCTTGGACTGAGTCATTTTTCTGTGTTTCTGATATAGGGCGACCTCTCTGGTGGGAGCTGAGGAGTACCTTTTACCAAGGAAACACGGTGATTTGAACTACACAGGATTTACATGTGTGACAAATCTAATGTGTGCTGTCCGTGGTGCTTTCAGGGAAGGGAAGTCAACATCCCTTTGGTGCCATGAACCTCCCACAGACGCCAACAGTGGCCCAGATTGGAATCTCAGTGGAACTGCTGGAGAACCTGGCCCAGCAGACTCCTGTTGCAAGTGCTGCTGTGTCATCAGTAGATTCATTTACAGAGGTAGCTTGTACATTCTGTTCTCAGAAGTTCTGTGTGCTATCTTAAGAATTGAGCCTCTGAATGACTAATCAAGGGGGATGGGAGGGGAAGCTGCTGTGGGTGGCTGTAGGACTGAAACCAGCCTAATCATTGTCAAATCATTTGGCTGGATGCTTTGATATTTTGAAATTACTTTTTCTTACACTGAAAAACTGTCTCCTTAAAGGACTGGAATCTACATGTTCTGTGGCATCAGGCCAATAGATTCCCTTGTGTCAGCGTCACACTGCTGTAAAATTATTTATGATACTTCCTAATAGTAGCAGCTAAATACACGTAAGAGACAATGAATCTTTGGTCAAAATCACACCATATTCTGAGTTGGAAGGGACACAAAAGGATCCTCAAGCCCAGCTCTCAAGTGAATGGCCCATACAGGAGATTGAACCCATGACCTTGGCATTATTACCACCAAGTTTGAACCAACTGAGCTAGTCCTAGGGTCATTTATAGGAGCTAAAACTCCAGTGCACAGATTTGCAGGGATGATGAAAAATTACTCAAAAGCCAAGGCAGACCCAGGCATGGATGCAGATAGATACCCAAGTGTACCACTGACCCTTGACAAACCCTTGTGATGTAGCTCTGCAGAACTACAGAATCATGCCCTCTCCCAGAAAGATTTTTCTTTTTTCCAGTTCTTGCCTTGTGGATCAGGCCTTGGGCTACAACATGTGCCATTTTTTAACCCAGCCTGTTAGTTTGAACCTCTGGAAATTCACAACCAGCACTGGCAGTTAGTTGGCCATCTAACAGCAGTTCAAGGCAAGCTAGACCTGCATGGTAGGTCTTGATTTCCATAACACTGAAAGCTCTGGCATTGTCTTTGAACATTTCAGCAGTTGGTGAGGCTTTTCTTCAAGCCTTGGTTTGTTTCTTACTTTCCTTCCAGGTTGCTGAGGTAGACTGGTAATTGAACGGTAATCCTGTAGCTGATGTTCTTTGGCAGTTTATACGCATCATAGCTCCAAATAGGTAATGTCTCTTGGAGAGAGTTAGCATGATTAGGAGTTGACCAACAGCTATCTTTGTGTAGTACAGTTAATCGAGCTTTTCTGGAATTGTTAGGGGCAAATGACATCTAAATAATATTTCTGATTCCACCAACTTTTATTTGAGCAGTAGTTAAGTCATGAAGTAATAATGTGCCACTTCAGGTCATTTGCAAGGTGGCTCATAGATTTTTCTGTAAATAGTATTTAAAGAAAAGAAAACCACCTTATGATTGCATAACATTTTTACAAATGTTATTTTCTGTTAGGTGGATTGTTCTATTAAAAGTAGTGTCTTAACTGAAATTCTATGTTGCCTTCAAGAGATGCAGTTGAACCAAAAGTTGAAGTAACAGTTACTGCTACAGAGAAAATGCATGATGTCAAAGTTGAAGGAAACCTTTGAGGAAGTAGGTTGCAGAGGAAGGGCATATATGACTGAGAGCATGTTTGTGAATGACTAGTGGCTTTCATTTAATATTTAACATCATCTATTGGGAACTGCCACATTATAGCAATAAAAGTATTTTTTTAAAGGCAAAATCATCATGCTGTCCTAAGTAAAGGAGTTGCCCTCCCATTACATTTTTAGCAAGTTTCATGAAGATTTATCATTGAATATGTCTTTTTAAATTATGTATAGTTATATATAAATAAGTTGTTTGGAAAGAAGTAGGACAAAACCATAGAGTTCTGCACACGAGTGGGGTGAGACTGAGGGTAGGCTCCTGGGACATCATTTCTTCTGCTTTTTTTGTCAGAGGAGGTGGAGGGAAGCACCAGCCTGTGCATATATTGACTCAGGTTCTGTTTACCTGCATCATTTCACTGTCTATGAAAATTGCTTGTTCTTCCCATCAAAACAATTTATACCTTTTTTTTTAAATACAAAGAATAGGGGAAATATGGAGGTATCATAGACTTGTGTATTTGTAGACTGTCTGGGAATGTCCTGCAACCTTGACCTCTGCACAAGGGGCTTAATATTTCTTGGCCCCTCTTTCACTCTTGCTTCCTTATTCCTACAGTTTAGGAGTGTCCTGTGCATCTTTTTCATTTGTCCTTGCAAGATCTTGTGGCAAAGGATGCTGGTATAGCAGCCATTCTGTGGTGAATGCTAAAGGAAATTGCCCTATCATTGGAGTCTGATGAGTTGTAAGGAGAGAGATTGCAGAGTTTTCAGCTGGTTTAACAACTAGTGTTTTGCTGGGAGCTGGAATGGCAACATTGACCTGGTCTGTAGGTCTTCTGATGGTTTAATTTGGCAGAGAGAGACAGCTCTTGTCACTGCATCACTTCTGTGTCACAAACAGAAAATGTTCTTTCCCAAAGCTGTTTATCAAGTTGCATGAAACTGAGAAGGGAGAGGGCAAGTGGGAACACTGAAAATGGTCTGTGGATACTGGAGGGATCTGAGGGCAAGACTGAGAATGTTTTGAATGTTTTGATCAGTTTAAAATGGATGTCCCTGGATCTACTGTATCCACTTTCCCATTGTGTTTTAGATGACAATGCTAATTTTACTTCATATAGGAATTGTGTATCTGTTAAACTTTTGCATGAAAATTCAAAATGAAAAGAACTTCCTTAAAATGTCTTTTTTTATTTCAGTTCACTCAGAAGATGTTGGATAACTTCTATAACTTTGCTTCCTCGTTTGCTGTTACTCAGGCACAGATGACCCCAAATCCTTCTGAAGCTTTCATTCCTGCAAATGTAGTTCTGAAATGGTAATGGCAGTGATCTCTAGTAACAAGTGTTCTTATTTAGCAGGCATTATTAAGCCATCTGAGTATTGAACTACTCTCATGCTGTTCAGTGAGATGATGCAAAGATGTTTAAAAGTGTTTGTTGTTGGTTCTCTCTAGTATGGAGAGGTCCTATCCACTGTTTTATTTGTCAGCTTTTTTTATTAGAAAAGTACTATACAACCTATGAAAACTATTTGGTTTCAGAAGTGTTGCCCTTGATACACATGCATTTGCACTATGTTGATCATAATGCAAATGCTCTGGAGTTGTGGCAAGACAACACACTGATACTTGTTAATTTGTGGTGATTTGTTACATTTGGCCTCTTCCTAGACGTAGTTCCAGCATAGTTGCTCCTAGCTGACCTGGTTCTGTCAAGATCCTTGAGTGTAAATACATGTCTCTCTCAGAGTTGTTTGCCGGGGACTGGTTTAAGAAATAAGTGTCTGGGAATACCTTGTGTAGTCTAGAGATAAATTGTGAACTGCAAGCAGTCCTTTAGGATGTCTGAAAATTTCATTCCTACCAGCTTGGCCCTATTTAGCCTCTACAGTATTAACCTAAACCCTTTTTAAATCAGTATTTTTGGCTATATGAACACAGTTTTATCATTAGTACAGATCTCATGAGTATGCAAGCAGTTAATATAAGCCATATATTTTCTTTGGGAGTGTAACTTGATGCAGATCTCTTGTGTGCAGAAGGTAACTACGCAGTTCATGAAATATGTGGGTAAGGTCTCTGATGTCACTGGTCAGTGCCTAGATGAGGCTGAAATGGTTTAAGACCCTTTAGAGTATTTTCTCATTTGAGCTGGTCTAGGAACTATGAGGTGTAGGAAAACAGATTTTTTTTATTTTGTTTCATTGGCAGTATCTTTTGATTCCTTCCAGCTTGGGTTTGTGGGTATGAAAAGGGGTTTTTAAATTTTTGTGAGTCAAAGCCTATAGGTTTTTTAATTTTTTCTTTAGGAAAGGCACAGAAATTGTATACTTTGTCTATTTCTTCACTGTAGGTCAACAGTGAATTCTGGTGTTTGGTTTGTTTGTGGTTTGCTTGCTTTTGTGAGTATGGAAAGTGAAATCAGGACAGCATGTGTGCATACATGTTTCCATTATGTGTTAAGAGAATTATGTTTCTTCATTTGATTTTACTAAAACATTACCATATGTAAGGTATTTGGAAGTTAGAATTACTTGGCAAGGGTGGAAAAGTAATGGGGACTGCATTGTCTCCAAGTTTCTATCAGAACTGCAAGGCAAATGGATGCATAGCCACGAGTGCAGAATTGCCTGCAGCCCCCTCTGCCTTACCTGGGAGCAGGGTGCACACAGCCTGCGAGGAAGCAGTGCGGGACTCTGTGCCAGCTGTGGTCTCTGTGCCAGCCTGCTCGAGCCTGTCAGGTGTGTTAGCTCATCTCCACTGTCCCAGGAACTGAGAGGTGCCAGGCTGGCTCTGTGCATCCCAGATGGAACAGTGCTGAAGGAGTAGTATAGGGACAGCAGAATAGGATTCAGAAGCAATGGTGTTGCCTTGTGTTTCCCAGTATTACAGCATATCTCTAAATGCCATCATGCCATTTTTTTGTTTTGCTGAGGTTCTTCTGTGAGATATCTTGCTTGATCACTAAGATAATGGGCAGCCTCAGATTCACACTTCTACCTGCCCAAAGTCTGATTTCCTAACGCAAAAAAAAGTTATGCACACAACTTTTAATTCATGGAATCACAGAATTGTTCAGGCTGGAAACGACTTTTAAAATCGATTCCGACCATTCATCTAATGCTGTGAAGTCCACCACTAAACCTCATCTGTAAGCACATGTCTACAGGTCTGTTAAACACTGCCAGGGATGGTGACTCCACCACTTCCCCTGGGCAACCTGTTCCAGTTCTTGACAACCCTTTCAGTGAAGAAATGTTTCCTAATATCCAATCTAAATTCACTTATAATTTTACTAAGTTAGTGAGCCTTCTCTGGGATACCACTCTAATGAAATACGTTTTGTTAAAAGACACACGTCTAACTGAATATTCTTGATATGGAATTGGAAAGTAAGAATTTGGATTTACTAATTATTTGTACCTTTTTTTTTTAAAGAAAATTATATGCAGAAGCTGTTATTTTTTTTTGTGTTCTTTGGTTTTTTTCTAGGTATGAGAACTTCCAGAGACGTCTGACACAGAACCCTCTCTTTTGGAAAACATAAGCATGAATTCCGTCATATGAAGTTCTTTCTGAACAGTGTTACCTAAAAGATGCATCAAGTAACTTCACTGAAGATTTTTTGGGATGGGGCGGGAAAAACCAAATGACGATTAGTCTGAATAGACAAACTTGGAACTTTTATATTACTCTTGAACAGTATTTAAAATTAAAATCAATGAAAATTGCTTGTCTACATGTTGGTTTATTTAAGTACTTGGCTGCAACAAATCAGTGTTCCGTGTGCATGCATAGAAGTATTTTTTTGAAACTGCATTTGAAGTAGAAAAAAACAAGATAAAAAATGGCAGCACTGTGTCATACTTGTCTGGTGTTTTGGGGTGTTGTAAACAAAACAAATGCAGTTTTTCTTTCTTTACCTCATTCTTAAGGGTGATCAGGCAAATGAGGATATGCTGATGGTTTTCCTGCATGTACTTGTACTCTAAATTCTTTCACTTTGTGGATAACCAATATACCTGTCTCCAGCTCATATAAATGGTACAACAGTATTTCCCTCTCTGGCGGTAAGACGCTACTGAGTTTGATCTCAGAGTACCTGTCTTTAGCTTTTCCTGTATGAAAGTGTAATGAAGTGGAATCTTCAGGAACCTTGGCTGTTCTTGAAATTATTCCCAGTACCAAAACAAAGTAAAATCTTGTTTCCCTTTGAAACAGATGTGGGGTGTCTGATAATGCTGTCTAGAAATGGTTGTTGGCCCCAAAGCATGTCACATTTGCTCATAAATTTACAGGATTTTGGGGTGGTCACAGTAATTCTCATGAGGAGTGCAGTTTGTGCTAGTGAAATGTCTTCAACCAGATATGCCCAGGTATCTCATGGGTGAGCTCCAGCTTGTGTTCACCTGACCTGGATTACCTTGATCAGAAATACTATTTTGAAGAATGTATCTTGCTTTTGTAAGTTACTTTCTGTAACTAAGCACTAAGCCTCATTGCCAAACCACTGGCACGAAAATAGAAGTTTATACTGGCTTCAGTGACTGGAGAACAAAGCCACAAGGATTCCTTTATCAGGTCAAGTCAGCCTTAGCTACAATTATCCCAAGAATGGAAACACACTCCTTTGAAGTTTTTGAGCCTGCTTGAGGATGTGTCCTGTGTTTACACCTCAGCTTAATATGGACTTTTCCCTTTGCATAATAGTGAGGATCTCACCAGAGGGACTCAAGTCAAAAAGGGTATGAGCTCAGCCTAGGGGCCACGAAAGGAGGAAAACAGAAGCCTGATAAAACCCAGGAAAGAGGGGTTAAGAACAGCCTTTGGAAAATAAAACTAATTCTATCCCAGGTAATTTCCTAAAAGCCCTGTAACTGGCCCAAGCCCCAAAGAACTTGGTCTCCTGCCCAACTCACGGCTTAATTTTCCTAAAGACACATTTGTAGGCCATAGGTTTGTAGAGCAGCAGCAATGAGGACAGTTAGCAGAGACACAGGCTGAACCCCCTAATCAGAATGGGTTATTATGATCATTCTGTGTAACCTGTCATTCTGCTGTAGGATACCCCTTGCTGCAATTTTCTTCAATTACTGGTTCAGTGAAGAATGAGCCATATAACCTACAGGTATATAAACCTAAGGACTCTGTTGGGGCAGAGGCTGTCCCTCTGAGTTGTACTAACTACTAACAAGCTACTTCTGTTCTGACCAAAACTGTATTCTGGTTATTCCATGCTGCTGGTGGAATTGCTGTTTGAGATTCAGGAAGCCAGACTAGACCATGTGGGTGTGATGACTAAGTCCAGCATGAGCTTTGTGTCTGCTCTTGCCCTGACTGCAGTCATCAAGGCTGCAGAAGAAAATACGTAATTCCAGGGGATTTGAGTAATTCAGCAGAGTGTATCAAGAACTTCTCTCAGCGCTACAGCCACTGTGGATTTGGCAGGTGTTGTCTGAGCTTACTTAACGTGGTACAAGCTTGAGAACATCACTGTAAATTACTTTTCCTTCCTGCTGTGGCTGAGCTCACAAAGTCATGGAGGGAAAGACTCCATCCCCCATCTGTATCACAAAGGTGCCTTTCAAAACTGCTATGAAAATAATAACTGATTAATCTCTACCAGTTCTTTGGATGGCCAAACTGTGCTTCTCAATCCTAAGTGCTTTTTCTTATCTGTGAAGCATGTGATTACACTGGGTTACTGCTTAATTCCACCAGCAATGCGAGATCCAACAGTATGATCACTACATAGGATGCTTGAGGAAAAGAGGCATTCAGTTTATCTAAATAAACAATGTAAGAGAACTCCAGGGTCTTAAGACAGCATGCATTTTGTCATTCCTAGTTCTGCCTGATCAGTTTGGGATTTGTCTTCAGCCTGCTAAACACCCTTCTCAGTGGATTCAGCATCCTCGTAAGGTAAGCTCAGACAGGCAGAAGAAAGGAGCAGCACCAGAAAACCTGAAGAGGGTTTCCTGTAGGGAAATTGGGATTATGAGACAAGTCCAAGCTCCTGCAGGCCTGTGCGGACCTGCTGGCACTGGGTGTGCCACAGGGAGGACAGCCAGTTCTTACTGCTCTCCATTAGCCTGTCCTTCTCTGCTGACTGACCAGCCTTAGGTGCTGCAGCAGATGCTGTACCTTCTACCTCATCCAGCTTTTGTTTCACATGGTTTTGTCCTGAGAGGAAATCAAAAGTCTTCAATGTTTTCTTTGTGATCTGAAGGACAACATTTCTTGGTGTGTGTGCTGGAAGAGAGAAGTATTTCCTTGGGGAATGGAATAAACCACTTACTGCATTTTCCTGTTTCAAGATAAACAGTTGTTTAGTTCTTTTCTCTGCACCTTCAAGATGTGAGATCCCAGGAAAAGATCCATTTACATAGATATCTATCTCCCAACAATCCTTTTTACCTCAACACAGCAGGTTTAAAATGGGAGGGTTATCCAGAAGCAGTTCAGGAATAAGTCTGGAGAGAAACAAAGATACAATGCATACATACATCTACTCTGTATTTTACATATATATAGAGCTATAGATATGTCTTTTTTTTTCCACACACACAATAAAAATTTCTTCCCCCAGGTACATCCAGATATTTAATACCTGTAATAATAGCCACCTTGATGTAATGTACATTGTTTTGTAATGATCCTCCTACATTTAGAGTATTTTTCCCTTGTACTGTTCCCATTTCTATCTACTAGGAGTTCCAGTTTTAAGGAAAACCCCTCAAAAAAAAAAAAAAAAAAGACTGTCTACGGATCATTACGTTAGGCTTTGAGGCTAAACATGCCCTTTCATTCCATGCCAGACTCACAATCGTGACAGTGGTAGATTTACTTCCCTCCATTTTGGGACATTTTCCCAATCATTTTCCTTTCCAAGTCAATAGGAATTGTTAGTTAGAGTGGGGATTCCCTTAACAAAGATCCTGGTCCTAGGTCTGCCCTCACCTCATCACCAAGTCCAGAGGAAAACTTAAGAGATACAGTAAGCAATAAAGTGCATACATTGCTGCTGGTTTATACAGAAACAGATTAGAAATTCATGGCAAGTAGTCAAAATTCTAATTATACTTTTGTTTTGGGTTTTTTTAAAATTGCTTAATTTCTTTATTGTAACTATTTTTCTGGCACACAATTAATGGTGACATGAAGCATTTTCAGGTGAACCTGAACTTCTCTGTAGCACTTGTAGAGAAAGTTCGTTTCTCATCTTTTGGCCATGGAACCAGAGCTCCCCAGTATAATCAGTGGTGAAACATACCAAAGAAAATACACACTCCTACATATATTAGGAAGGGAAAATTCGATCCATATTTGCATGAAATTCTTTGGCTTTAAATTAAAAACCTCAAGAACCCGACTGAAAATTACATTGTGGTAACGTTCTTTATTCAGTAACCACTAGATGGAGTAACACCCCAGGAAACAGGAACTTAATCTCTAAGGAAGAGAAACTGAACCACTGATTTAACAATCAGGAACCTGTTTTCTACTTCCATGGTACAAACCTTGCTGCCTCTGGGCAGTCTCTGCCTAAAAATCAGGACTGTAGTCCAAGCCTATGATTTACTGAATTTCTAACTTTCAGGAAGTTGGTAAAATAAGACAAAGACCTCCAGGTACCTCTTCTCTTTTTGGTAAAGGGATGAAAGATGAATCACTTCAGAGATTCTCAGTGTGCCATAACTGAAATAATCAGCAACTTTCAAACTTTATTGTCCTTTGCATGAAGAGTTCATAAAGAACAGAGCTCTGTAACACTTGCAGCCTCCTGAAATAGTTTCCTGACAGTATTGCACAGCCTGAGTTTACCTATCCCTCACCTGTCTTGAGATGGGAAAGAGAAGGAGTCTGTTATTGAATTTGTCAAAGACCAGGTGGCCAGCAGACAATGGGGGAGAACACATGTTCTTTTGGGCTATTTTTGGTAGGTTTCTCCAGTACTAAGGGTAAAAACACACTTTATTTTGCTGAAGAATTTAGGCACTAGAGCTCTCAAGATATGTTCCAAAAGTGAAAAAGTTTTGGAAAATATTAAACTCTTCTTTAAATTCTTTTGCAACGATTGTAACTCTACTAGCTCTGTATCTTCCAGAAGATGCACAATTTTACTTTTACACTTTTTTTTAATCTAGAACTAGGCAACTCTAGAAAAAAGCACCCTAAAGAAATAAATACTTTCACAAATACAAAGAAATAAACAACTTTTCTTTTATATTCACTTGAGCTTTATGGGTCTGCATACTGACAAAGAGGGAATTTTTCCCCTTGTTGCATCTTCACGATATTATTAATCCTAAAAGCTGACTGTTGTAAAGGAAAATTTTTTCTTACCATGACCTGTTACACGTCTGCTTTTACAAGTTCTTCCCTTCATTAACACTTTTAATCTGATTTCAGCTCCATTCAGGTTTTTCAGGGCAAAGCTGCTGGAACATTTGTCTGCATTTTAAGACAGCAGTCTTCAGCACATTCTTAAGTCAATACAGAAGTTAAAGTTGACCTGTGTTAGGCCTCTCTCCAGTCTAGCAACACCCTTCCTTTCCTTCCTCTCAAACACAGCAGTTCATTTGTCAGAACATACCACTTACATACCAAAATAACAGCCATGGCTGAAAATCCCTACTACTGCTTTTGTATCCCATTTCGCCCTCGACCCCGGACACAGCACAACACAGCAGACACAGTCTAATGGCATGCTACTGTAAAGCATTTGCAAAAACTAAATGGTACCACACTCCAAGGGTTTTTAGTATAGTTTGGTTCACCTATCAAAGCTCTTTCCTGGAGGCTGCCAGAAGCCTAAACACTCCTACTGCTTTTCTGGAGTGCTCTCCCAACCACACCCCCAGCCCCACAAAGTTTCAGAGTATGCCAACCCCACACACTTTCTATAGAATGAACTATGAAGTACACGGGCCTTTGCTGTTGCATAAACACTGCTTCATACTGTGCCAGCAGTTCTGCAGCTGCAGTACAACTGCGGGTTAAATACCTTCTCCAACCTCTAGTCTCACCTGTATCTCTCTTCAGGTAATCTGTGTGCCAGGTCTGTAGGAATTTCAGTTTCCTCCGTCCAGCACTCAGGCTTCTATCTGGTTTTGCCCAACTCTGTGGTTTTACACTTGGTATCCTGGTCACGTCCCCTTGACCAGACTGTCATGGGCACAAGAAGGAGCATGCTGGACACTTGGCTTGTGCAAGAAAAAGAACATCCAGAATCCAGCTCAATTAAACACTAGTTTTGAACAGACCTGTGGTATTACTGCATGCTCTAGTACTAAGGACAAGGATTTAAAAATGAAAAAAAATAGAAAAGTGAAAACAATTCTATGTTACAGACTAGAACTTGTAAACTACTTGCCAGTTCTGGGCTTCATTTTTTGTAGGTTTCCAAGGACACAAATTAAAACTGGTTTAGTCATATTACTTCAAACTGAACAGGTAGTTTATCTAAACAGAGCCTTTACAAACTTCCCAAACTGTAACAAACAGGAAAAAGCAATGTCCTGAAAGATAAAAGTCAGACATGCAGGTAACAAGTCAGTAGTAGACAGGACCACTTAATCTATTGATCAGAAAAGCACCATTGTGTTGATAATGATCATTTACTTGTATTTACATAACTTCATACATTCTCAAGTAACATGTTATGGTGAAGGATAAGGAGAGCATGGTAGGGAAAAAAAGTATGTAAATGGTTCAGCCTCAGTAGATGGTATTAACCTTCTTCCTCATTCAGGTACACACATCTACTGCGCAACGTCCTGGACCACTTCCAGAACACAAACAAGAGCATTTAAACTATACGCTGACAACATACACACAAGTGTTTAGAACACAGATTATCACTGCTAATAATTTCTGCCATCTTATCCATTTTTCCCCTTTCATTTTTATTAATTGCACATATTTTAAACCTATATGAAACAGTATTTATTTTAGAATTCATTATTTCTAAGGCAAGTAAAGCATTGATGTGGCTATGTGGGAATAATGACAGAAGCAATTAAAATATATTTCCAACAACTAACTTTGAGATAACTGCAGTAACTAGACAGACAGAATTCAAAAAGCAGAGCAATGTGATCCACAAAAGAAAAGAAAAAAAGTCAGTAAGTTTTCTTTCCTCTAATCAGTAACAGAAATTGTGAAAAGCTCATCCCAATTTGGGATTATTAAAATAAAACAATTTCAACCTGCAACTAACTTAAGAAATGAGTTCAAAATATTTTTAGAAATGATTTAATTATTTATGCTATATTCATAAGTGCAGCATTTCCTTCATGAGGTCCCTGGGTAATACCTTCATTAAGTTTTCAGTTTAAAAAGGTACAAATACAGCTGCAAGCATAAACATACCAAATTCTAGTAAATTGTCATACATTTATTTGATAGCTGTACACAAAGACATTTCATAGGCCATAAGTGAAAAAACTCATTGTGGGAAATAATTAAAATGGACAATTCAGAAAACTTTACAAAAATACTTCTTTTTATTAAAAGCAGCAATTTCAAGCAGAACAATACACAGAATGTAAACATCACTAAGTTCAGCTCCAGCCAGCTGAACCTTCGAGAAAGTCTACACTAAATGCATCTATTATACTAGCAAGTTAACAGACTATATTATAATTTGAAAATATATCTTCTACTATGAATTAAGAAAAAGTAATTTATCGTAATCTGTCCCAGCGCCAGATACTGGCATCATCACACACAGCTATAAGGATACTACTATCCCTGCTAAAACTGGTCTGTCGAATGGCAGCAACACATTTAGGATGAGTAAGAGTTGTACACCTATAAATAAAAGAAAATTATTCAGCTGCAATGTTAAATCTGCATTTGCTACTACATTATGGAGCACTGTTTCACCAATCCCTTATTTATGTGAGCTAGGAGGAACTGAAGCGCAAGGGGATTATGGCCCTCATGGTGTATTTTGTATTCCAAATGTGGACTTTGGAAACCAGTAGTTCCCTGTTCAACCACTGCTGTTTCTTACCCACTCAACTTTTACTGAAGCAAAGATTGAAAACTTATTGAATCACATTATTTAGGACTTCATAATTAATGATATTTCCCAGTAGTTAGGAATAAAAGATTGTAATTGGGTGATTAAAGACTGCAGCATTTTCAGGATCTTCATACATTAATGTATACATGCACATATTTACATGGATTACATGTATATACGTATGTATAATATATAGAGTATATAAAATATAATGCATATAGTATTTATGTATATAGCATATATCCATTTTATACACAATGTCTTTCAGGAGTGGGTTTCTTTTGGGGTTTTTTTTTAGGGTTTTTTTGTATTTGTATTTTGTATTTTGTTTACACACATACATATATACCTATATATAAATAAAAGACAAGCTACAAAATTGCCCGGCCACAGAGGTGAGGAACTGGACAGCCATACTGTTTTCTACACACTGTGCTCATTACTCTATCCTTTCTGTCCTGTCCACACTGTGCTCTTTAATCCAGTCCTCTCACCTAACTTGCCTTAGTCACGTGCTAATCCCACCTAGTACATCTTCTCTTAATTGCTTTGCAAAATTTCCACCCAATTAGTTCATAAGCTCTGTGAGAAATAAATTGTCTTTTACTGTATCTACACACTGTACCCAGCACAATTTGACTGAGGCCCCTTGGCACTACTACAATATAAATTATAAATCAGTGAAATACCATAAACATTAACTTTCAGGGGCTCATGTTTATTTACCTAATAGTTATAATGGAAAGTAATTAGTATTGTTAAAGAATTTCTATAGTTATCAGTAAAGAAAGGAAAGTACCCCAACTCCCTGTCTTAACAAAAATAAAATACAGTACTCACTTGGCTTTATGAGGATCTTCTATTTCTAAATCCCAAACATAAAGTTTGCCAACCTGATTGCCCAGAGCAAGCATCTTTAAAAGAAAGCAGAGGATAAAGAAGTTTAAGTCAGGATTTTATAAAGGCTCTTAGCAAATATTTTGTGCATGAATGTTTAAATGTGAATGACTTCATGAGTTTGTTGGAGGGGCTAGTAAGACTATAAAATTTTCCTCCTGTCTTCCATTTTATCAATCACTGCAGACAGGAGAGGAACCTATCAATAAACATACCTTTGGTGGAAAAGAAGTATTTACTTGCTGGCATTATTTTCTATCAGGCAGAACTCAGAATGAAAAATCTGGAGCATCTCCAGCTTCACAGAAAGCCCCTTATAGCAAACAATTCTGTTTCTCAAACATCACACAAACCAAGACTTTTCCTATGCCCATAAACATGGAATCAAATGAAAAACTATGCACCTTCAAATACAAAAACGTCAAAGTTGACACATACCTTTTGCCAGAAATCCATTGAAAATCTCATGTACCATATGTCACACTGGCTATAATCAAATCTTCCAAGAATGGTCACATTTGACTCACTGGGCTTGATTTTATCTATATCATCTTCCATCTTGCCAGGTTTCCAGCAAACAATGGCATTTTCACAAGACTGGATTGAAACAGTGAAAAAAAGTCACCTATATTTATAATTTTTACTGCACACTGTTTCTAACTATAAGCACACATTTCATCTCACAGCTTCCCCAATGACATTGCAAATAGTACAACTGAAAATATCACCTCTGTCCTTAGATCACAGCCACATCACCAACAATACATCACTGTCCATCACTGGGAACCTGATGGCCCCAGAGCTTTGCCAAGAAACAGGACTGCTGGAGCCCTCCCTCACCCACTTCAGAGGTGCACTTCAACCAGATGTGCTTAAACACAATTTCATAAGCACTTAAACTCATGTTGGTTTAAGGACTGCTTACCTAATCCCTGTAACTAACAAGACTGTGCCCTCAACAGTTTCTGGCACCAAGGCAGTTGGACCACCTGGTTTAACATCTGCAAGCCAATGTTACCAGCAGACACAACAGACTAGTCAAAGTTACTCCATTATGGTAATCGCCGTCTCCCCCTTTAACCGCACGATCCCTAATCAGTACCTGCAGATTCCCTTTCTATATGTTCTATGCAGACTATGGTTAGCTAGTAACCCTGTACCTTTAGCAGAGGTACAGGTGTAGTAATAATTTTATCTTTTAAGCGTAAGCTGCTTATCCACACATCCTGAGAGTTGACAAAATTCCCAATACACTCCACAAAATCGTTTGACATAATAATTTAACCTGACCCAAACTTTTGTTGTTTAGGATCCTCAAAACAAGCAAATAAAAGTAAGGTAGCTAAAAAATGTTACCTTGGAAAGAATTAGATCTCCCAGCCACCGTACACAGTCAACATAGTTTCTATGTATGTCTCTTGTAGAAAAGTCAGGAAAGTGAATTTTCTGGGAAATGAAAGGCCTATGAAGAAAATGGCCAAGTGAGGTTCAGAGAAACACAGAAGCACAAGTCTAATTTTTAATATCCAGATTCAACATATCTAAATGTTAAAAGAACAAGCACATCTTTTCTAAAAGTTTTATAACAAAGTAGATTTCATATGCTGCTTTTTTCTTTTTACTAATAGGAACAGTCCCTGTTCTCATCCTCATTGCTAATGAAATAAGTAGTTTCCCATGTACAAGACTATGCAGAGACAGTGCTGAGCAAAACCATTCCTTCAGATGCTGCATACAGCTCTTGTCACCAAATACTTCAAGAATTAAGGCTCAGTTTTCCTGATGCTGCTTCTGCAACATCTATATTGTTAAATAGAAATGTACACTATTAAAAAAAAAATCATCATTTTAAAAAAGCACGCTAAAAAAAGCATCATTTAACATTTGGTAACATTACCAAAAAAAGCGAGAGTATTTTCACAGCTAGTCTCATTGCTGAACATGTTCACTGTGTTTTAGACTCTTCAATTCTCTCAATGGTTTAACTGGAAGTTAAGATTAAAAAGTTGAGGAACTTCATAAAGGAGGATTTATCTATCATGTATCTAATTGCTATGTTTACTTGACAATTTACTCATATCTGAGGTCAAATCGGAGAATGATGAAAATGAAGGTTATTACTATGAAAAGTTTTGTCCCCACCCCAAAGTCAAGTAACATACAATAATTAACTACTCTATAAAAATATTTGCCACATTTAATTACACAGAGTGATTCCCTTCTAGAATTTTTAAGATGAGATGAAGAAAAGCCATTGACATCTTGAAACACATGAATTATAATCTTTAAGATATTAATTCTAGACATTTTCTAGTCAAGCAAATAAAAAATAATTAAGGTATTCAAAAATAAAAGTCTCAGAACTTTGAATCTTAATGAAATTCCATGAAACAAACATCAATATGACACATATTCAAGAGAGATTCAGCATCCAGCACATTATCTAGGTCACTCACTATTCCTAAGAACTCCCAATGTGGAAAGGAATTAACCTGGACTATTGATAGGAGTATTTATGTTTTGCAAATACAGCCAAGAAGATGAAGACTACGTACCTGTTGGTTTTATTTGGGTTGTACTCATAAGACTCTTTGATAGCATTAATCATTCTCTTGGAATTAATTCTCCAGAGTTTTAGAGAGTGATCCATCCCACAGGACATGATTTTTTCACCAAGAAGATCATAATCCTATGTATATAAAATAATTTTGAGCACCCCCAGCCTAGGCTGCATTATATCAACTCAGATTTTATTCCACCATTTCCATCAAAACAGCATTTTCTGGGTGGAGAATGCAATAAAACTGCATATTTCAATTAGAAAAATACTAAGAATGTAATCCAGCTCACTGCAAAGCAGCACAGATTCTTAATAATTTTATTTGCTCTCTCTCAAGAAAGAGAGGCATATTAACAGCATTGACAGACAAGGAATCTACAGCTAGTTCTCCTCTCAGTAAATTCCCCAGGAGCAACTTTGGCAGAATTCCAGGCCTACAACATAGGTGAATAATACAGTGTCAGGTTTCCTACACATACACCCCTCACCCTTCAGGTCACTCGACAGGAATGGAAACAGTTTTTAAGAACAGTGTATTAAAAGTTAACTGATCTAGTTGATATTTACTAGGTATCAGTGTCTGTTCACAGCCACTGAAAAGCAGTTTAACTCAACTGAATTAACTTCTTTCCTTCACTACCACGTATCTCAAGGTTTATTTGCTTATGCTGCTTTGACTTCGTAGGACCTCAAGAACTTCAAAAGTGGGACCATCATGAAAAGTTTTTACACCTTCTAGCCCCACTGAGCTCTATTTTGTTCATTTCCAGGCTGCACTGCGAGAAAACTAGCTACTGAAACACACATAAAGTGAACACCTGTCCTGCCTGTAAGAGGTGGCCAGATCAGTCAAAACACCTTAGATTTAAACTTATCTATTCCCTTAAAACGGTATTTATGCACTTCCAATTGCGTTTTTTAAAGTAGCTTAAATATCAAAGCAGTGCACAAGAGGATAAAAAGTTGCTTACTATCCTTTGTAAATCTAAATCACTGCCCCACAGTCTTCCACTTACTGCACTTAACACCTCATCCCTGTGCCCTTCTACTCCTCCAAATATTGCAACCAGCGTGTCTGTCTGGATGTTCCACAGTCTCAATGCATGATCTATAAAGAACAAATAAAATTACATGCTGCTTTTTATATGTACATTTGAATAATATATTTCATCTTAACCACTTTCAATAACAGGTGTTTATGTAAACATCAGAAAAGCACTTAATTCCTCTTCACTTGTTTGAAACAAAAGAACTGCGTTAACTAAAATTGCCATTACAACTAAACTACTGTTACGAGTAATTTTGTAATTGAGAAAGTGCCCAGCCCCTCCCCTAGGTACAGTTTCTACCAAAAATACATTTTGATCTTTAGATCATTCAAAAAATAAAGGAAAGTCTGATCTTGGATAAATATGCTTTTATTCAATCTTCACTTAAAAACAATTTTATATATCAAAAAATGCTTGAATTCATTTCAGTGATTCTAACATCAACATTCAGAATAGTTTCAATTTTCCATTTTCTTAACCTTTAAAATATTATTCTTTATCAGCCACAGACTGTCAGAATGGGAAAAACTATTTATATAAACAATATGTATTCCAAAGTCAAGTCTAATCGACTTGTTTAATGAAAGTTTTAACAATTTCTAATTAAGAACCTCTACTGTATTTCACATTTGGAAACGTGAACCTCTAGTGTACTTCCCTTTTGGATTCCACAAATACGCTGCACTGAATCACGGCAACATCCACAGTCCCAGAAGGGACGCAAAAGGCCACACGGTCCCAAATATTTTCCTCTTTTTCTATTATTCTCTCAGACATGCAGTTCTAATCTAAGACTCCACATATTCTCCTGCCTCATGCCTTCTCTATGATAGTACCTGCTCCAGAGACTGCACATTAAAACTTGTAGTACTATGACTGATGTCAAAATATTTTAAAAAAGAGAACCTAGAAATATACAGAGCTAAAGAGACTGAATGTTTACAGACCCACAGCACCAACTTGACAGTTGCAAGCATCAGAGAGGCTCCCACCTCCTGTTCTCATGCAGCTTCATTGGTAATTCCAAATACACTAAAGTCAAAGGTTTCCTTATGTGAATGTTTCCAACTCAGGTATTCTTGAAGGCTACCTCTTGTGGTAGATCATTCCCTTACTTAACGAAACAGTCAAGATTAGGAAATTGTGACTGTTAAAATTTTCTGGACAAGCCCATAAAACACTGTGCCAAAAACTCCCTTCAGTAATAAGCTTTTTACACAAAGTCCAACTAAAGCTCCCAAGCAACAGAGAATCCAAGTTTTTCCCCACGCACACGGTGATGGAATGCTGTTTGCAACCTAAAGACTTTCCCACTAGATGGCAACATGATTCAACAACTGAAAAAAATTAATTCAACTGTTAGAAAGTAAAGAGGAAACCCGCGGCTCATGATTCTTCTTTACTAAAAAGCAGCATTGTCTGCAATCCCTTTTGTGCTACAGGTGGAATTATGGTTACTGTAGGCCATGGATTTAGTAAGTACAAGATATATAGCCACAAAAGAGCATGATTTGCTCTTGACTTTCAAGGTGAACTTGTTCAGTGCCATTCATAAAAAAAAATTATGAAGGTTTTGGCCATTTTCAAGACCAAACTCCAATCGAAAGTGTCCTAATTTATATAAAAACAAAAGTGGCTTTTTCCTCACCTTTGCTTACAGATAAAAGAAGATTTGGATCTCTTGGATGGAATTTCAGTTCATTGATTGCATTTCCATGGCCCACGTAGTGCTGGGATAGAATTCAGAGACCAGGTTACCATCTTCCCTCATGTTTACATGTACTTAGAAGACAAAAGTGTCATGTCTTACTGAAACACAAGCCGCATCTCAAAGTTGTGAACGCTCACCTTTATGCACTGCATTGTAATAGGATTAATTATCCTAATAATACCCCTGGACCCTGCCACAGCCAGAAGAGGATGGCTTGTATTGCTGTCGTATGTCCACGCACAGGTATAGAAATTTTCATCCGCCTACAGCATCTTATGTTAAGGAATACAGAACAAGCAAGAGATTCATTTTTTAAACAGTGTGATTTAAGTAAACCTGTTGCTATTCTATCCGAGTGCCCAGGAGACTCTGCTGGACCAATTAAGAAAAAGACACATATTCAATTATACACCTCCAAACACCAGCAACATCAGCTTTTCTACAGATGCCAATTCCTCTCTTCTGTTCTATAACACACAAGGAACATCTTCTCTGTCATGGCATCCGCTTTGAACCTCTTTTCTCCAAAACATCCAAAGATTGGGAATAATGAATCAAGACTGAGTTCACAAGTTTCTGACTTGTGTACTGCAAATGGTCAACGCATGTAATTAATGCTTCAGAGGATGAAACCTAATTCTTAGGCTTTAATCCCAGATCCAACTCACAGGGAAACTGAGACCACTCTCAAGCAGTGAAACACTATACAAATATTAGTATTGGAAAGATTAAACAGATGGAGAATCAGTTTTCAAATATTTTAATACAGTATTGTCCATGAGACTGCATTTTTAACATTTTTTCAATAGGAGGGACTCTGGGATGTGGGAAAGAGGCAAGACTGGGACCTAATATAAGGAATGCACTACATAAGCAAAGTATTAAATCACAGACAAAACCTTTGTATGCTCTTTCCTGCAAAACTTCTTAGTTTTTCACAAAGAGGACGCAAACACATGGGTTTTAACTTAAAAGGATACATCAGCATCCACGTAGGACTGCAACAGACGGATTTCTCCTTGGGAATGACATTCATATAAAGTAACCTGGAGGAAAAAAACAGAAACAAAAAAGGGTGAGAGACATACTCGTGCTTTTTCAAAAGGAAATCATATGCACTTGTGTATTGACTGCCTGCTGGGGAGAGGTAGCATGCCTCTATGGTTTAGATCTCATCCATTATCCATTTGTTTCCAACAGGTGGAAATGTTTCCGTAAAGCAGCAATTCAGGACTTGGCAGCTGTCCTTTCCAGATTTTTAAAGTCTGTTATTTGAATTGTCTTAATAAGATACACTCTCTTGCTGGAATCAGTTACTGCAGCCAGCTCTAACGAGACCTGGTCTTTTAATGAGTCACTGATACTTTACTTAAACTTAGTTTAGCACTTCTGGTGAGTTGCCAGGTGGAACAAACCTAGAAATGAAAGGTTTGCTTATTCACAGCACTCACACAGAATGCACTTTAGGAGTTATTTTCAAGACTGAAATGACATAGATCCTGCTTCAGAAAAAGCCTATGAATTCACTCCACACAAGTCACTAATACAGCTACTGAGCTGTCTGGCATCGTTGCAGAGTCTCTGCAGGAAGTTCTCATCCTGTTTTAGAGTATACAACCTTTTGGAAACACTAACATTTATGAGGAGTAATGTTATTGAGAAGATGCATTTATGCATCTCTCTCCCTTATCCCATATGCACATGACTGAAGGACTATTTCCTTTATGAAATAGATTCCCTCCCAAATAGCTAACACAAGACTTCATGAAAGAACCCAAAGTATGCAACTATCCCAGGTAACAGATGCTACATACCTCAGAAATAAAGCTGCATATATTAAGTATTCTGTATCAGTACTAAACACAGGTAAAGAGTTTGGTTGAGAAAAGGAATGCAATAGAACAACCTGTAAGGGTGTATGATGAAAATCAGATTACTCACTCTGTTGCTGCCTACAGTGGCAAAAACAAGAGGATCACCTTCTTTACTGTGCCAGTTAAACTGGACTCCAAACAAAGGCTGGCCATGGTCCTCCTATAGATGTAAATTAAGATTAGCGATTTCAAAAAACAACAAAACCCACAGGCATATTATTAGCTGTGAAATTCAGCTGTGGTGGTAAACAGTTTAACTGAGAAGTTTCCCTCTTCAAACTACTGGGTTCACATCCAGTTTCAGATAGTGAGCAGTTAAAAACAGTAGTTTTGTAACATCACTTTTTAACTCAGGAGGTTAAAGGAATATTGACAGCACACTCATCCCTTTTCTTTCCCCACCAAGATTTTAAAAAGTAAAGGGGAAAAACTGTTGTCTCAGGTATGTCCAGAAGCTGGCGGAAGTCCCAAGTTATATTTGCAGTTCTACTATTCTGTTTTGCAATTTTCAACAAGGCAACCTCTGCATCTAAGGTCATATCTATACATATTTTATATCATTATAATTACTTCTACACAAGGATTTGCAACTTGACAGAGAAGAATTATGCTGGCATAAGGACAGAGAAGGGCCACAATTAACTGTTACATTTCAGTTAGGTCTTGTAACTTAGTCACAGACAAGAGGAACTCTTTCCAACATGTCACAATACTGCTGCAAAGTTCATGTCTACAAAGTGTTCCCAAATCGCCTTCACAAACAGCTACCAGAGAAATGCCAAATATTATTTTTATACAGCTTACATCAGCTCAATAGAGAGGGAAAAAACCCCAGATATGTTTATGAATTGTGATGAATATGGTGGTGTTTGTTAATAATTGATAACAGTATTTTGGCCTGTCCTGACAGGATGTTTTCAGCAAGAATAATGTTCACTAAAGTGCCTCCCCACAGGGGACTGTCTGGGACAGTGCAGGCAGGAAGGAAGTGTCTCATGACGGCTCTTAAGCAGCCTTCAAATGGCAGTGCTTCAGAGAACACGAGAAGTACTGGCCCTGGCAGCTCTGGCCCATCCAAGAACCAAAGAATAACTTCGAGGAGGGGGTGTGTGTAGGGAGTCTAACACTACCCAGAAAAAGAGAAGTAAAGGAAGTCCGGAAAAAATTTAAAATAGCACTGTTTTCTGAGAAAGGCAGCATCTGTTATTAACAGACATATCTAGAAGAGCTAGAAAGAGAAAGGAGAAACTCTTTCAGAGAAGGCCCTCCTGCAATTCTTAAGAGAAGTAACAACCTTTAAAGCTGAATACAGACTAAAAAGGAATCATTCAACGTTTAACTCAAAGTATTACCCATCATAACATTAGAGAACAAACTAATGGATTTATGTGATGAGGGATATGGGATACTAGGAAAGAGAAAAATAGCAAGTTTATTAGTGACCCTAGGGCAGAAGGAAAAAGCAGGTATTCAGCATTTCTAAAGCATCATAGTTAAATAAAATTGCATACACAAGGCCATGATTTTTTGTGTGCAAAAAGTTTATGAATTTTACTTTGTAGCCTTTATTTTTTAGTGTATTTAAGTCTTCTTAATGAATGAAGAATGGCTGAGAGATCAAATTCATATTACTTAAGTTTTTCCATCAATAACTGATTGGTTTTGAATTTCTGCTTGAAAGAGTTCGTGTTGATGAATACTGAGGGCTTCTGACATATTGCATAAAGATAATACAGGTAAAATGCAGGGATTCTTGCTGCTTTATTATAGACATATTAGCAGGTTTTGAACTTGTTTTTCTGGAATAACCCTGCTCTCTGTCATGTGCCCTGGTTCTGAGTAATTGTGAAGAGAAATTTGCTTTTCCCCCTCAAGATAGGATATTTTTCCAGCTTAAGTTGCAATAAATTTCTGGTTTTCTAGGAAGGACCCAGACCAAGTAGATCCAGGTTAAGTAGAGATACAATAGAGAGCTGTACTGTTTCTGTATTTATATACTTGAAGTATTTAGTAAGCTTTTTTTAAAGAAAACCTATTTCCCTGAAAAATTACTCTGCAAGACAAATGTCTTTAATCTACTCATTTCAACCACACTACATTCTTCACACCAAGTGCTACAATATCCAAGAGCCTAAGCGTATATATTGCAGTTGATGCATGAAGGAGCTAGGTAGAGGCTCTTGCAGGAAGATACTAGGCTATCTGAAGAAGCTATGCTACCATTTAAACTACCAACATCCTCACTGGTCAAAGACAGCACATAGCTATTCTGGAAATACCTGCCTGCTCTAAGTTTTGTCCCAAGTACTAAACAATGAAGCAGGTTTTTCAAAATGTTACACTTCCAGGTAGCGTACATTGTAGCTATTCCAAGATGCCAAGTAAGTCATGCAAACCTGACATCAGTTTGTACAGACAAAAGAGTGATGCACGTGCTTATCCAAAAGTAAAACAGCGAAATGCCATCTTGTCCCTGGTATGAATAAAGGGCACAAAACCCAAAGGACCCATGTTTTTCATGCACCAGAGAAAGAACGCAGGGAAGAAAATAGATCTACAATTGCTACAAATGCAAATAAATAAAAAATTAAGGGTTAGTTCTGCCCTTACTCACTCAAGACCAGCTTGGGTTCAGTCAAAGAGTAGAACTAGACCTGTTTTTAGACTGAAAGCAGTGAAGTATTTAACTATATCAACACCAAAAATAATCACCTGCATGAACAGATTTTAATACGTGCCACCCACACTGCCAGTGGGGAACCAACTAACCACATGTGCATTTCCAGTTCCCAGAAGTGGAAGCAAGCCATTATGAGTTTTAGCTACCTCTCCTTTACCCATCAACAAGCTAGAATCCTGCATGGCAGTGGATACTGATTCCCAGGTAAAGGGACAGCAAGTAGAAGCTGAGACACAAAACCAGGCTGCTTACAACCTCTAAGCCACACCCTGAGCAAAAGCAAAGGGTAGGGCAAATAACTGCATTGTTTTAAAGGGAGCACAACAAAGCAAAATACACATGGCTTTCTGCTGAAAGATCTATTGTCAAAACATATATGGATGTATGAGGATGTGCAACTGTTAGCTGTATATGCTAACTTATAAACTCTATTTCCATTCAGCCCATGAAGAGCAAAGATTTTTTTCAGTACATCTTACAGTAACTTAGTACTGCAAGAAATAAAAATAAAAGCCAGCTTTTTATTTCCTGTCATTTTCCAAGTTATATTTTTGTTTTTCTGATGCTTAAATTTCACCGAAAATAACTTCCAAAGTAGTGTTTAAAAAGCATATTTAGCAAGCACTGAGTTTTTCAGGCTGAATCATAACCATTTAACTTTCAAAGCAGACAGTAATAGCCATATTTCTTTCTTTCCACAAGAAAAAAAAAGTAAAAAGCAAAATAAGGAGAAAACCAAGAGCATGAAAGTGGAAAAACACATAATTTATACACCCCTAAAGAATACTAATTTCTATATCTTTAAATTATGTTGACCCTTCCAGCATAGCTCGTATTCATATAAACTCGAGGATATATGATGTGATAGCCAGAGTCACACATCTTTCTAACGTGTCCATGTATGACATTCAATCATTACTATTTACCTCCACAGTACCTGCAAAATTAGTATGGAAGGACAGAAAAAGGAAAAGAAGAGAGGCTCTCCCAATCGCAAAATTAAAAACCAAATCTGGCTGCTACCCAGTCTTCGTCTTAACATGCACATCTACTATTAATTTCAGTTCAAAGAAAAATGGTGGAAAAAAGCTAATAAAAATACTTCACTTAGGTGAAATGCTACATATACTTCACTTGCACAGGAATCTGTTCCCAGACCCTGATCCAAATTCAGGGAAGTCAGGGATTGCTTAACTTTATAGGGAGGTCTTTTGGGACACCTTACAATGGGGGCCTGCATTGACATTGGGGTGAAGGAATGTTTTGTTTTCCCAGAAGACACTTGAAAAGTACTAACCCTCTTTGTCTGCAGACAGAAAACATATACGAGTAACAAAACTCAGAACTTGTTAAAAGTTTGGGTGCCAAAGGCTCATGTCTGTGTTTGAAGTATGACTTGGAGCCCCAAATAGCATTATCACGGGGGCGATTCATGCGAATCACAGGAACTGCTGCCTACCTTGGTGAAAATGAAACAACTTCCCTTCCTCCTACACTCTCAAAGAACTGGAAATAATTTTTATACTTCAAAAAGACAATAAAATCAATTTGTTTCCCAGATACTCTTGTCAGTGTAACTGCATATCACAGTTTCCCCAGTGGCAAAGCTCATTTAGAAGGTTTCCATCATCCAAACCTCTCATCCCCTCCTACTCAGGTACCCTAGCATTTCAGTGAGGCAGCCTGAAGACAAAGTTCAGAAACAGTTACATCAGCACAGCTCAACAGCTGAGCGTGGGGGAATGACAAAAACTTGTTAAAGTAATTCTGCAGAAAATATCCACTATGGAGCTGCACAGATCCTCTTACAAGCTAAATATAAAGTGTAACAAAACTCCTATCTTGTTCCAGAGACGATCTTTTCTTTATTTAGAAATCTTATAAAAATCAAATCATAAGGCATATTTACAGCTTTTGTCACACAAATATCCCACACAAGGCTGAGGAATGAGAAAAAAAGGAATATCCTGACAGTGTAAAATAATCATGAATGAGAAAACTCATTCAGTCCACCACAGTCTGTCACCAGTGCAGAAGAAAAGAGCAATACCCTAAAACACCAGAACAGGGAGTAAAGACCATGAATCCATATCTCTTAAGACCATTAGGTGTTATGTGAGAAGAAAAATACAACTTTGATCAGGTGCTAACACATAATCATAACACTCACAATAAATTAATCTAATTGCACTATATAGCATTTATAATAATTGCCAGATGACAGAAAATACCAGTACCTGATCTGTAAGCGTGAGGAAAAAACAACTTCAAAATTGTTCGGCTGTTTTGGTTTTTGCCTGTTTTGGCTGTTTGGGTTTTTAAATACCAGTCAGCCGATAGAAAAATCTGTATAGGTTTTGTCCTTTGCAAGGAGCTGTCACAGGTTTTATTTGAATTTGTTTATCCAATTTCTTATGTTTATTTCCAACATCTACAGCTTCAGTGAAATACATAATTATTACATATGCAAGCCCTTACAAAAATGGGTTAACTGCAGCCCTACCATTTCCTATTTCTCAGTACCCTTTTTCTTCAAAACTTCAGCTATTCCAAATAAGAGAGGTACTTCTTTCAAATCAGCATGGAACATAATTGTTTGCCTATATTTAAAAGTATCTACCTTGACACTGCCTCACAATCAACATTGACATTATTGCCAGCAAGTGGTACACAGCATTCCAATGTTGAAGCTCATACATACCTACCTTTAGGCTATTTACACATTTGAAGGAATATTTGCACTTCTTTGATTTCCATTTTCCTTTCCCCCAGCTTTTTCTTCCTGGAGCATTAGGAGTGTTTGTTGGTGTATCGGGACGTTCAGTGTTAGTGCCGCTTTCAATACTAACGGCATCATCCTGAAAACATTCAAAATTATATAGAATGTTATAAAGAGATCATTAACTGCTGCATAAATTCAACTAATCTTGCAGCACTTGGCCTTTTCACTTTTTCTTCTCCTCCATAAGAAGACCTCCCAGGACCTGGTGTTAACTATTGCTAACATAATAGCATTCTTCCCTAGAAACAGGCATACCACGAGGATTAATCCAAGAGGGAGAGATGTGAACTGTGATCTAGTGGAGTTTCTTCAGACTACTGGTAGCTGCTCTTAAGAAAATGTTTAAAGATAAAGCAGCTGCTCCCCCTAGAATACATCTTTGATCCAGATGAGATGAGGACTTCTGAAGTATTGAAGGAAGAGCTGTTTGTGTAAAGACATGATGTCTGTACACCCCAAGAACTGAGCCATTATGAGAATTCTCTACACCCTCACCAGCATCAGTCCCAGCATGGTTCTGCAGCAAGTCTGCACTGCCACCAGAAGAGGAAGTCCTACTTCCCCCTCTTGCTCCTTCCCACAGACACTTGTTTTCACTAGAAGCTAAGTTCTGATCAGCTAACTAATCCAACTGTCCCCCCATCATTAGCAGCCAGAGCTAAGAACGGGGAAAACTGAAAAGGGATACGCGAAACAACCCATCCTTCTGCTACGTGATTTTTGATCAGCTTTGGACAATCAACAGAAACTATAATTTCGTGTGCAGTCTGACTGCAGGACACAACTCAAAAGGACATTTCCCTGCATCACCCATAACAGCACACTTCACCTGCATCGTAACTGCCAACCCTGTGCTTCCATCGGAGTATAACCAGCTTGTAAAAAATCAACTCTTTGGGGGTCTTTTTCTGGCAACGTAATCCATCCCCTTTCTATCAGAATAATGGGGGGAAAACAATTCATCCGGAGGCCATGCACTTTCTAGATCTGAATTCAGAGAAACAGTGGCAGACAACAGCCTGTCACTGTAGGAGATTAAGTGTAACATGAAGCTGCGTTAGGAGCTCCACCAGGAATATGAACTGAGGTCAACTATAAACATTAATACACCAATTTCCACCAAGCATTTATTCTTTATCCCAGTTTCATGTCTGTATCAACAGAAGCCTGTAGAGGTGGACTGGTCTTTGTTTGCCCAAAACCACTGAAAATGGGGATATCAAGAGAAGAAAGAGGAATGATTCCATACAAGTCTGTAAGTGTACTGCCCAAATCTGGAGTCATGCCGTTCACACTGCACCCCTAAAGGAGCCAACCCTCCACTAACTTGTAACCAAGTTAATAACTATATCCAATCCCCACCAACACCTACCCCTAGACCAGTTTGCTCAAAGCCCCAGTCAGCCTGCCTTGAAAACCTCCACGGATGGGGCATCCACAACTTCACTGGGCAACATGTTCTGTGGTCACTGATAGCCTACAACTGACACCAAAGGAAACCTGAATATCTGTCACCAAATTACACTCAGATTCACAAATGCTGCTGAGCAATGCAAGAAAAAAAAATCAGTAGCACTGGTATGGAGTATCTCAAACCTGCCTGTCACCTCACAAGCAGCACTTCCACAGGTTGTGGGGGATGTGGTCCAGATCCCTCACTTACTGGGTAAATGCTATAACCAGAAAACCCCACACTGCACAAAATGAACAGACAAATAACACCCTGCACACCTACATAAAGTGACTGCTCAATAACTTAGATTAAGTTTACCTTCCAGGTACAAAATTATTCTGTATCATCACATTAGCTCTGCTCTGAACACTAGAATTTAACCTAACTTAGAGATTACGGTCCCCACCCCCTGCTGCCGTCTCCTACTGACAGGAGCTCAGGAGCAGCATCTCCTACTCCTCATTTGTCAAGGGGCTGCACAACATAAACTTGCGCCGCGCGGTACTTTATAGCGTGACAGTGAGGACACACGATGCAAAACTGCAGAACAATGGAAATTTGTTTTGCAGGGGAAAAAAACAAAAGAAAAAAAGAAAAATAATAAAGTCTGAGGCTTGGAAGCAGAGCTGGAGACAGAGCGCGCTCACACTTCGGGCCTCAAATACTCCCTCACCCACGTGGAGNCACCCACCGCCACGCAGCCGCAAAGCGCGGACGGGCAGGCCGGGACGGCGGTGCCGTAAAGCGGCCGCGCTCCCCTCTCACGGCGCTTCCCCTTCCCTTCNAATTACACTCAGATTCACAAATGCTGCTGAGCAATGCAAGAAAAAAAAATCAGTAGCACTGGTATGGAGTATCTCAAACCTGCCTGTCACCTCACAAGCAGCACTTCCACAGGTTGTGGGGGATGTGGTCCAGATCCCTCACTTACTGGGTAAATGCTATAACCAGAAAACCCCACACTGCACAAAATGAACAGACAAATAACACCCTGCACACCTACATAAAGTGACTGCTCAATAACTTAGATTAAGTTTACCTTCCAGGTACAAAATTATTCTGTATCATCACATTAGCTCTGCTCTGAACACTAGAATTTAACCTAACTTAGAGATTACGGTCCCCACCCCCTGCTGCCGTCTCCTACTGACAGGAGCTCAGGAGCAGCATCTCCTACTCCTCATTTGTCAAGGGGCTGCACAACATAAACTTGCGCCGCGCGGTACTTTATAGCGTGACAGTGAGGACACACGATGCAAAACTGCAGAACAATGGAAATTTGTTTTGCAGGGGAAAAAAACAAAAGAAAAAAAGAAAAATAATAAAGTCTGAGGCTTGGAAGCAGAGCTGGAGACAGAGCGCGCTCACACTTCGGGCCTCAAATACTCCCTCACCCACGTGGAGGCAAAGCGAGTGTTCCCCCCGAGCCCACCCAGCTCTCTTACACCGGGGCCTCCCTCCGGCGGCCCCCGAGCCCAGCGGGCGGGAGACACACTGACACCGCCGTGTCCCTCAGGCGGGCCATGTCCCCTCAGGCGCGGCGGGGGGTTCCCTTTGGGCCGTGTCCCCTCAGGCCAGTCCGGGGGGGGTCCCTTCGGGCCGTGTCCTCTCAGGCCAGTCCAGGGGGGGTTCCCTTCGGGCCGTGGCCCCTCAGGCANNNCTCTCCCTCCTGCCCTGCCCTCCATCCTTCCTTTCTCTCCGTCCCTTCCTCATCCTTCCCTTCTCTCCCTCCTTCCCTCCCCGCCCGCCGCCGCCTCACCCCTGCCCTGCACGGCCCGGCAGCCGCCCCTGCACGTAGCCCGAGCACGCGTGTGAGGGAGCAACAAGCAGCCCCTGTCGCCACGGGTGGGACCGGGCCCTCTGTCCATAAAGGTTTTTTTTCTGGTTTTTTTTTTTTGTGCCTTCTGTTGCCCCACAAGTCATTTAGTCTGAAAGCAGTGATTCCGGGTGAGAAATACAGGCTCTACTCTGCTGCCTGCTTGTGTACCCCCTGGCAAGCTCCTCCTGTAGATGTAAATGAAATAACTGCACTTGCCAGATATTTATTTATTTATTTCAGAAACTACAGGTCCCAGAGTCATAATAATCGTAAACAGTAAAAATAAATAAATAAAAACACTAACAAAAGAGGAAAGTAATCTGCGCACAGACACAGCATCATCTTATCGGCTTTTCTTGTAGGGGCAGAAACAAGCCTTTCCTCCCTGAGGGAGACATTCCAGTCCCAAAAAAACCTTTGAGGGCAGTGACAGAGGTGAGCCATGCACTGTGTGCAAAATTTAATCTTGCTTAGACTTCAGAGATAAAAGAGGAAGAGAGACACTTCAAATGACACAGGTACTATAGTGTTTTTAGCAATAAACAGGCTCTTTTCTGCAGAACTGTAGGATCCAATGAAGTATTATGTAGGAAAAGGTAGTTTATAATGAAAAGCTCTGCCCAGGTCTCTGCTGTGAGATCAAGGTTTTGATAAAAGTATGGGAAAATATACAGGCTTGTTTTTAAAATAAGGCAGGATGTTTTTTAGATTGGTGTCATAACTAAGACTAAATCACGACTGCTGTGGATATGTTGAAGGGCAGGCACAAAGTTTTCAGTGGTGAGAATTTTTAACTTCTCTCCGTGAGTGCCCTTGAGCTAGTGGAGAGAAGACAGTTCCCCTTCGTTGTGCAGCTGTCAGCTGACATGCTCCAGATGGCCAGCTGCATGTTCAACTCCACATCTGGATCATAAGGAAAGCGAAAGCCTCAGCCAGCCTGTGATTCTTGGCCGGCATGCAGAGAGGTTCCTCACCCACACCCAGAAGCAACCAGTTCAGTCCCCCTCACCAACTTGCTGTGTCCAGCCAGGTCTATGCCTTCTGCTGTCTTCCAGATGCTAGAGGACTTTCTTCACCGCTGGCAATCCTGCTGATCTCACTGTACACGTTAATCTAAACCATTTGCCTTTTTTTGCTTTATTGAAAGACATGAAAGGCAGGTAAACCAGGGGAGCTGAGTTTCCCAACATCACAGTACATTTCATCGACAACTATTTGAAGAATTGGTTGTGTGGTTGAACACAAGCTTGAAAGTTCAGAAAACTTGCTTCAATTTGTGCTATGCTGAGATTCTCTTGGGAAAGCCTCTGTTCCTTTCTGTACCTCAGTTTCTCACCAGTGTTATGGGAGAAGTATTTCTTACATCCCAGAGTGGTATTATAAAAAATACTATGTCACTGTTCATTATTTGTTTATTTGTTTAATTATTCTTTTAGTATAATACTGTTCTGTAACTACCATACATATATCAACTTAGAAGCAATAGGGCCCTTGACATAGTGCATAGAGGAAAACAGGAGAACGGTAAAATTTTTTTTAAAAATTTGCTGTGAGTTTCAAATAGTGATTTAGAGGTATTTTAAAAGCACATGGTGGGTACTTGGGAGGTCTGCATTTGATATATCTATATGTAAAGATTTTGCCACATATGAGTTCTCATAGGATTGCAATAGTAAATGTCAGAAAATTTCTGGAATGCTTTGAACACATGGGATTTTAAGAGATGGTCTGGTTGGGGGGGTTTGTTTGGGTTTTTTTGTTTGTTTGTTTGGGGTTTTTTAATACATACCAGGCTATTTCTGGATGATTCAGGGACATGGAAATACTTTTGGTAGATGTGGGTTGAAAGTAAATCAGTCTCACTCCTTTCATTCATTCTCTTCCAGGGACATTTCTTAACAGAATTATGGGATCATGCAGGTTCGAAGGGACCTACGAAGCTCATTATCTCTAAGCCCTACTCAAAGAAGGGCCAGATAAAGCCAGTACCTCAAGGCCACATTGAGTCCAGTTATGAGTACCTTCAATGCAAAGGATTTTGCAGCCACTGTTGTCCCCTCTTTTCAGGGTTTTACTAGCCTCATGGTAATCTTTAACTTGTAAGCAGTCAGAAATTCACATGCTTCAATTTGTGTCCTTTGCCCCTCATCCTTTCCCTGTGTCTGTGTTCTTTTCATTCTTCCATGAGGGAGGTGTAGACAGCAATAAGCTCCCTCCTTAGCTATTTCTGAAGGCAAAAGAGACTCAGTTCTTTCAGGGTGTCTTCATACATCATGAGTTCCAGTCCCCTGATCAGCATGGTGGCTCTCTACTGGGCTCAATCCAGCATATCACAGTACTTCTTGTACTGGGTTGTAAGATGTGGTCTCACAAGTGTCAGACAGGGGAAGAACCGCTTCCCTTTACTTACTGGCTAATAACTCTTGCTAATAAGAGCCACGTGTGTGATTTACCTTCTTTGCCTCAAGGACACTCTCCTGACTCAGGTTCCACTTGTTGTATACCAGGACCTCCAAGTCTTTTCACTCTAAGCTCCTTTGTTGACACCTGACCTTTGCTGTTGCATAAGACTAATTTCTACTGCAGGACTTTGCATTTGCCTTTGTTGAACTGCATGAAGTTCCTGTAATTCCATTCCTCCAACCTGCCTAGGACACTGCATAGAAGTCCTGACCTGCAGCGTATCAATCGTACACCCTCAGTATAGGTTTGTCTGTAGATTTGCTGTGATTGCCCCCATTGCATCATCCAGGTCATCAGTAATAGACATTAAATAGTACTGGCCCCAGCACCAATCCCTGAGGAATGCCACTAGTAACCTGCAGCCAGGGTGACTTTGTACCACTGATCACTCTTTGAAACAATGGCCAAGCCAACTTTCCATCTGCCTTATAGTCCACTTATTCAGTCATATGACACCAAGTTGACTGTAGGAATAATATAGAAAAACATATCAAAAGCATTGAAAAACCTTTAGAGCATCCACTGCTCCCTTTTTGTCCACATATATAGTCATCACATTGTAGTAACCAATCTATTTGACCTGGTTAATACATGGTAGAAGTTGCCTCCTTGTCCTTCATGTCCTTGGACCTGGTTTCCAGGAGGTTTTGCTCCATCACCTTCCTAGGTACTGAGGTTACATAAACTAGTTGTCATTCCCTATATCTTTCTTCTTACCCCCTGGAAGACAGGTGTAACCTCTAATGTTATATCTCCAGTAACCAGAAACCTCCCCAGATTCCCATAACTTTTCAATAATAGAACCTCACAATGACATTGGCCGTCACCTCCAGCAGCCTTCATTGCACACCATCTGGTCTTGTGGACTTGTGTATGGCCAATTGGCTTCAGTACTGGCTTACTCCTGTGCTGGGCACTGCTTCACTCCCGTGGACTGCTACTAGCCGTGGGGAACTGGGAAGACTGAGGGCAGACCATATCAGTGAAAACCATGACAAAAGAAAGCTTTGTGTACCTCAGCCTTTTCCATCTCCTTTGTCACTGTGTCTGCCTGGACCTGTATTTTTCTCAGCCTTCCTTTTGCTGACAGTGTACCTACAGAAGCCTTTCCTGTTAACCTTCACCTACCCATCTGGTTTCATCTCCCTTTGACTTTCCTGACACCAGCCCTGTATGTTCCATGTCTCTGTGTTCCTCCTGGGCAGCCCATCTGTGCTTCCGCTTTTAATACATTTCCTTTTTCTGTTGCAGCTCAGCTGGGAGTCCCTTGTACATCCATGCTGGCCTCCTGCCATACTTGCTTGGTCTTCTGCACATCAGAAGAGGCTGCTCTTTTTTTCCTTGAATGTTCTCCTTGAGGATCAACTAGCTGCACTGGTCCTCATTCCCTCAAGGTCAGTCTCCCATTGGATTCTACCAAGAAGATTCCCAAGTAGGCCAAAACCTGCTTTCCTGAAGTACAGGGTTGTGATTCTAGTACTTGCCTTGCTCATTTCTCTCAAGATTTTCAGCTCTACAGTCTTGTGTTAGCAGCAGCCAAGACTACATCTTCACACCTTTGACCAGCTCGCTCTTGTTTGTAGTAAGTCCAGCAGGACATCCTGGCATCTTTGTTCCTTGATATGCTTCAAGTAGTTTACATAAAACAGAAGGACCTCAACCCTCCTGTCTTCTTCTGGGGGTGATTTTGGCAATCAGCTGGTCCAGGTAGCCCAGTACTTTTATCTCCAAGATCAGGCAGTAGAGGATATGTAAGAAAGAATGTAAGAGATAGTGGTTGTCTAGAGTCTTAGAATTAGCTTGGGGTTTCTTAACTGTGTGGACAGCACTGAATTTTGCCATCTTAAGGATGAGGGGCTGTGCTGTGCTGAGAAAGGAGGATACATGGAATAGAGAGCTAATGGGCAGACATAAAAGAGCAGAGCCCTGGAAAACAAGCTGCTTGTTCTTACTGCCACAAGGAACATGGAGAGGTATTCTCCCCAGGCGATACATGTTGCCTCCAAACCTCTCCTGTCACTCAGTGAAGCAGCTGAGTTTTTAGAGCTGCGTTTACAGTGGGGCGCTGGCCTTTGTGCTGCCCCTGATATTAGCTGCCTTAAGTAACAGTTATTTTACCTATGTACAGTGATGGCCCTGCACTTAAATGACATGATACCAGCAGCTTCTCTATAAAAACTATTTCTTCTTATTGTTACTGTTTTCTCTGTGTGTATAAGTCATAAATACTGAATTAATTGAAAAAAGTAATTTTTTTAATTCTATTAACTCAATGGGAAAACACAACCATGGCAACTGAGGTTGTTTCTGTTCTGCTCCATGTATTGTCAGCTGCCCTGTCAGTTCACCCCCAATTACAGAGGCTGTTTTACTGGTATTTTTATTAACATTCTGAAAACATGGCTGGATTTTCACAACACCGGTTGAGTTTGTAAGTCTGACAGCTAGTATAGTTTTTCACCTTACGAAAACAGCAACATTAGAAACTAATGAAAAAGTATCAACATGGAAACTTATAGCATCCCTTTTGTGTAATGGGCGTGCAACAGCCAGAAAAGGCTGCAGCCTTTTCCCCCCTCTGACTTTTAAAAGATTAATTGGTGAAACCTTTAGCTGACTCATGCTCCGAAAGCAAGAAACAGCTCACACATTTAAATCTTGCTGCAAAAGTTCAAGATGATATGGATAAAACTTATCTGTTTTCTCCATCTGCTAGAGCTAACAACCTGCATAAAAAAATGGAAGATGTATCTGAATCAGAAGATGAGACAGCTGAGTTGATATTGCAGCTCAGCACTACTGAAGGAAGGATATTTCACCCACCTCCCTTTCCAAACCTTCTTCACGTTCCTAGTTCTGATTTTCCACCACTGCACTTCCATGAGCTCTGCTTTTCAAAAGGTACCAATGAACCAGTTCAGCTCACTAAACCAGAAGAAAATTGATCAAGCACAAAGTAACTTGATGCCATCTCTTCAGCTAATGGGCAAAACCAGACTAATGCAAACTCTCTGATGCCCATCAGAAAGGAAGCTGCAACCAGGAATGAACGATGGCTGAGAAACGAGATCTCATCATTACAGTAGTGGTGAGCTACAGGTCAGCAATCTCCTGAAATCTCCATGTATGCCACTTCATGGTTTATCTTCAAGGGTGAAAGAGTTTGACCTAAGGTGTAGAACTCTCTGTGCTACTCTAACAGCTATGCTGTCATGATGGCAGAGGGGCAGCACCATGCAGTGTCAGTAAAGTATCATCTCAGTATGTGGCTTTATGGTCAGCAACAGTGTGGCTGGGGCAATTCCATCCCACTCCATCCACCTCATTTTTTCTCCTTCCACCTGCCCTTCCCTGCCAAAGAGTGATTTATGTAGCTGTGTAATGAATCACACAAGCCAAGTGAACAGGCAGAAGAAAACAAACAGCACATTTCCTTTCTGCCTAGTTGTTTTAGATCAGTTCCCTTGTGTGTTCACGGAGTAGTACACAAACAGTTCTGCTGGCACAGTGCAGGGAGTGGCACAAGAACAGAGGGAGGAAGAGAGAGAAGAGAGGGAGCTGGCAGGAAAAAAAGCCAGAATTACTAAAGCCAGTACTGTCACCAAATAAATCCTCATGGACATATGGCTCATGTGAACAGAGCCTTTAGTCTAGTTTGAAGTGACCTTTCCTCCAGAATAGCTTGTTCTGTATGTGAAGGAGCTCTTGCTGAACCAGACAGGTACATTCCAGTATATGAAGCGTATTTGCAAAGGGAATTTAGAGTTCAGTTTATGGAAATAAATGGGATCTGCAGCCCCACACTGCCTCAGTGGCAAAGTACAATAATGATTCTGTGATGCAGCCTCTGCCATCAACAGGAGTTTCGTTGCTGGTTTGGCTTGTATCAGAAGCAGTTAAAAATGTCCAAAATGCTAAGAACTGCTGTCCAGCATTTTGGCCATCTCAGACCTAATCTGTAGAATCATGAATTATTAAAATAGTAAATCACCATAACATCAAAGAATTTGAAAGGCCAGCATAAGAAACTAATGTTCACATAATCTGTATTTCACTTGCCATCGGCATAGTGAGCAGGACTATGTGCAACTACCTCCCTAGAATTTTCTCCACATCATCCCAAAAAGCACTTCAAGGGTGATCCCCACAAATATTTGCATTCCGCTTTGGAAAGATGCAACAGGTAGAAGCATCCAAGGAAGCCCTATGCTTCCATTACCAGTTGGCATCCCTTTGGCAGGCAGCTCTTGGCCTGACTCTCTCCTCAACACCAGGGAATTTCCTTAGATAAACCACCCTGTTACAGAGCCAGTCCGTGTGGTAGATAGTACAGATTCAGACCCTGTGCTTCATTGTCTGTTCTGTGAAAGCATCACTCATCAAAGGAGCAGCTAATGCAAAAAATGCATGGATAATTGAATAAAATGTTGTGAAATGCAGCTTTTGCCTTTTTTTCCCATGCCACACCCTAGTTTTTCTATGTAGTTTACCATGGTAATACACTTTCCCTTAAATATTTTTCTATTGAAATAGCCATGCACAAGGCTTAGCCCAAAATATTTTCCACTGAAACACACACAGCCATGATGGCTTTGTTGACATCATCTTCAGAAGCTACTCACAGTGCTAAAACATCAGTGCAATGATTAGCTGCAACAAAATGGGATGATTTAGAAATGCCTTAGAGACATAGTTATGCATTGTAATTCAGGTTTTCTTTAGCTACGTGGTGCAGGAATTGTTTGCTGGCAAAAATGATCCAACTCCTAAGCTTAATCTATATTTAAATAAATGGGTTATTCTCTCAGCTCATATTTCAGTTTCATTTTTCAGTAGTTGTACTGGAAAAACTCCAAAGTAACTGTGAAACCTCATAACAGGCTGCAGGCAGATTTGCCAGCGGTGCTAAGAGGGCAACGGTCCACACCAGCAGCTGCTGCAACAGCTCCTGTGTCCTATCACCTCATCACTTTGCTCTTGCTCTTTCTTTTCCCAAGAACCCTGCTGCCCAGGATCTGCTTGTCTCTGTGGTGACAGGCAGCTTTCAGTGCTGGAACCATTCCTCTGGTCACAACCAGTTCATGTAAACTTGTTATCTCTCTATAAAGAGAAAAGTCTTGGGTATTAATTTCTTTTTCTTCCCACTTAGAGTATTATTTCACTCTATTCCAATCCAGTCCAGCTGCCATTCCATTGTTGCTCTCCCTTCTGCCTCAGCCATGTGTTCCCTCCACTCCATCACACTTGATAGCAAACCCACTAGTTAAACCCATTCATTTAAACTGCATGGAGCTGCACTCTTCCTGCATGATGCTGCAGGACTAGTTTAGGACTGTGGTTTTGCTAAAACAGGGGGGCTTTTGTGGGGGATTTCTGCCTTCCATGCCTTTCCCTTAACCCACACAGGGTGTGCAGACAAGTTCAAATGCACAAAGATTTATTAGTGGGGCCCATAGCTGAGGGTATATGTTGAATCTAAGATTAAAAATAAGCTAGAAAGAGAGATTGAGGGAGAGAAAAGAAAGGGAGAGCTCTTCTAAGTGAGCAGATAAGAAAAAAGTGAGGAGGGAGTTAGAATGCATCCTTTCCTGGACTCCTCATCTGGTGCCCACCTAGTGCTTTTACCCTATCAGTGATACAGTGTTTGTTGGAACACACACAGATGCTATCGGTTGTAACCACTTATGTTGTGGGTGTTGTACACTGAGTGTTTGTTAAGCTTTGTGCCTGCTGAAATGTAAACCAAAAGCAAAAGTGTAGGAAAAGGGGGGAAGAAGGCATGATTCTCACACTGGCAGCAATCACTTCCCATGGGAACCTGCTGAGAACACTATCAGGGGTTTGCAGGTGCAAGGTCATGACAATAACAGCATGAGAACAAGAAGGGAAAAATACTGCCCCAGGAGCTCTGAGAAACATTGCCAACACATCCAGGGTGAGAGGACACAGAGCTGGAGGCGGAAGGCAGGTTTGGAGTTGCAGATGGAAGGCCCTTAATAATAGAGAAAGCACCTGAGGTACTGATGCAACAGCCCCAGGACACACTGCTGGTACTTGTCGTGTCCTTTTATCAGTCACACAGCCTCACACTGAGCTGGGGAAAGCACAGTAAAGGAAATGTTTCTGGGCCAAAACATCATTTAACTTGATGAAAGCCAGTCATTAAACTACGTGTTCAGGGACCTCTTTCCTATGTCCAATGCCTGTTTTGTCAGACAGGTCAGGGATCCAACCAGAGTGAAAATTAACCAAGCCAAAAAGAGCAGTGTAGTTTTAATCACTACAACCAGCATCAGAGAGAAAACAAGAGCAGAGAGGTGCATGGGCAATTTCTTCAGGCAGCAAGGGTTGAATTTTTCTTAAACCCACTGTGAGCATACACTTTCAGCTTCCTTTCCCCTTCCTGTGTGGACACAATCTCCACGGTGACCTGGTTCAAAGCGGGCATTTATCCATGCGCTATGCTTCTCTTTGTGCTGTTTTAATTTTCCCCAACCTGGTTTATCGTTTGTCCACATGAATAGTTGTGTTGGCCTGACAGAAGAGGCTATGCCAGGGCACAAAGTGCCAAAGGGAGCACAGGGAACCGAAGACATAAAGTGCTGCTGCTTTGAAAAATAGCAGGTTAAACTATGGCTCGGGATGGCTTTGCACCGCTTGTCCAATTGAAGACCTTAAAAGGTTTGAGAACAAAAACTTGGTCTGTCTCTGCATTGGGTATTACCAGGCTAGCACAGTGCTGTCACAATTGCATTGTTTTGTTTCTTGCTGCCGTCCTTTATTACTGTAATAGCATTACCAAGTGGAACTCTCCCTCATTAAGTCTTTTTCAATCTACTCAATAACAGTTTAGCTGCTGGAATGGAAAATGGGTGCATTCCACATGGAAATGGCAAAGAGGTGTGAGGGACTGAAAGTACCTGTGGTATAGGATTAGAATTCCAAAAGCTGTTGACATGCTTCCAAAAGGGTCTGAAGATAGCTTTTTAATGGAGCTAAATTCAAGGTACTGAACTTCAGCAGAAACATTCAACTGCACAAGCATGGGACAGAGAACACAGAAGTAAAGACCAGGCCTCAGGAAGGAGGCTGAGGGGATTGTAACAGATAAAAGCTTGAATAATGTCTCATCTGTTGTATCCAGTTCCAGGCACTACACTTCAGGAATAATTTGGCTCTGCTGGAGAGCGTCCAGAGAAGAACCAGCAGGAATGAGAGGGGTTTGAAACCATGGCCTACAATGGAAAAATGTAACAGACTGGAACTTCTAACTCTAAACAACAGAAAACAGAGAAGATACATGATAACAGACATGAAAAAAAAAAAAAGAAAGGTCATCAAAGAAATAAATGCTTTTCTACAGGAGAAGAAACAACGGACTTTAATTACAGTGAAGAAGATTCACTATATGCATAGGGAAAATATATGAATAGATAATAGGAATAGATTGTTGTGGAGGATGGTATATGGAGGCTTTAAGGTGAGTCAAATGTCAGTCAGGAATATTTTAGTCATAAGTGATCCTTTATAAGGCCAACAAGGCAAATAGCTTCTCGAGTTCCCTTCTATACGGACATGTATATCAAGTTCCAGATGCAGAGCAGACAAGAAGTAAGCACAGAATTAACAGGGATTAGTAGGGAGTAAAATAGTCCAACAGATTACATAGCATCAGAATTAGAGGAAAGTCTTGTTGGCCTATTTCCTTCACCCTTAGTGCCAAAGTAAGATTTGAGCTCAGGGTAGCTACATATTTCTGATAACCCTTGAGAAACTGAAGAGTTAATGCTGCCACAGTGTGTATGTTGGCCTGTTGCTGGGAAATGGTTTATAATGTTGACTGGTAGAAAAGAAATGACTGTGAAAACCAGTGCATTCAAGGTCCTTTCTGTGTACCATGGCCTGCACTTGGCTATTTGCTGTGACCCTTTCATGGGTGAAAAACTGTTGTGATACTGTAAAACAGTGGTGATGGTTCATGCTCTGACTGAAGGCTTGCTTTTGAACTGTGTAGCTGAGGGCACGGACGATCAGAGTGCGCACATGCTGGCCATTCCTAATCATGGTTTCATGTAAATATGTGGGTGGCACACAGGCATCAGCTTTGTGCATGCAGAGCAGCTGCACAGCTGTGTGCTGAATTTCAGGCTGAGCACTAGGCACTTTGCATCTACTCCTCTCCCACCTGATATCTTTCATTTGTCATTGGGATGCACATTACCCACACTGCTGGCTATGGATCAAGTTTTAACATCTTAACTGCATCTAAAGATGTTAAATGGATGGAAATTACACTCCAGAGGGTAACAGAAATGTTTACAGGTTTTAACTCTTTGTTGTCTGTTGCTTGACTATATTTGGCAGAAATCATCAGATCCAATTACGAGCAGGAGCACCCTTTAGCCCACTTCCTTCAGGATTATTATCAAAAGACAGCCACAGAAAATAAATTTGGTTTAATGCAATAAAATAAAGATATCTGTATACTTGTAATATTGCCATACATTTAACTGAGATAGAGACAGCAGGATCATCTTCACTAATTTCTGACTAGCTATGAAAAATTCACTTTTTTCACTTCCTTATATAAGTCTGAAGCAAATAATAATGATGATTTCCTCACTAATGGACTTTGGACCCAGTTGAGGAAAAGTGCTCTTTTAAGAATTGCTTTATTATTTTCAGGAGTAAAAAACTCACCAGGTTTTTGAGGACTCAGAGAGCTTTTGAGATAAGGTGCTGAGAAAATTGCAGATTTAAGACTGCATGAAAATCTTGTTACTCAGCCTTCATTCACATGTAGCATCTGCTGTATTTAACTAAATTGACTTCTTTCTATTTACCTTTCACTTGGCACTAAAGCATACTTCTTTTTCCCATAATTTGTAGTTCTGCTTTTATATAACACAACGTGAATTAGACACAAAGAACATTCAGTTGGAGATAATTGTAGCTAAAGGGGTCCAGACAGAGACAGGCTGACCTCAGAGGAGGGTTAAGCAGGAGTAAGATGCTGTCCTGGACACTAAAAGCTGCGATATTCCAGCCAAAACATTGCCAGTGGCAAGGAAAGCATAGGAATGTGCTAACCAGTTCCATAGTGAAGTTTTGCTTACACTTCATTGATTTTTAAGAGTAGAAAGGGTATTGTATCATCCACTTTGACCTCCTGTTTAATAAGCACAACTGAATTTTACTGAATTAGTTAGTGTTGAGCCCAAAATCTCATGTTTATTAAAAGTATTTTCCACAAAGACATCCAGTCCTGAGCTGAAGACCTGAAGAAATGGAAAAACTACTGGTTCCCCTGGTAGTCTGTTCCACTGGTTAGTCACTCTCACAGTTGAACAATTGTGCCTTATTCCTCTTGTGAAATTTGCCTGGCTCCAGCTCTTACCATCACTTCTTAATATGTCTCTTTTCACTAAATTTAGGAGACCTGGTATTTCTTCCCTGTAAGAATATATGTTGTTATCAAGCCACCCACAAGTCTGTCTCTGATTTGGTTTTTGGGTTGGTTTTTTTTGTTGTTGGCTTTGTGTGTGTGTGTGTGTGTGTTTTGTTGTGGGTTTTTTAGATTTTTTTTGTTTTCAAATATGAAACATGCCATCTCTGTAAGGGTAGAAACCATCATGCCTATTGTAAACAGCTGTGACCACAGGAGTGCTTTCTGCCAGTATTCTGTGTGCCCAGCCCGTCAAACCTCTTGCCATATTCTTCCTCTGGAGGTGACTGTACCCTGTTTGCTGGCAGACCTGTCTCCCAGCCCATTTCAGTCACAGAAAGTTTGATTTGCCTAATTCCTTTAATGGGGAGTGTCCTAGCTCACTGTGGCCCAGCAGGGCAGCATTATGAGCAGATGTCAGGCAGCAACACTGTTTGGTGGGAGGAGGAGGCTGGAGACCAGCAGATAACACAGCTGAGCACCGCAGTGGATCTCCATCCACAGCCATGGGGCTGGACCCACAGTGGCCGTCCATTTCTGGTCAGTTTGGTGACAGTTTAAGGCAGCCTGATTAATGCCTGGCCATATCATCCCATCTTGTTTGTAGTGCCAGCTCTCAGCCTCAGGGACACACTCCAAGACAAAAAATTTACTGAAAACTTTCACTTATTTCGTCCGAAAGAGTTTCCTACCCCTTTGGTGCTCAGAACCCATCAAGGGACTGGACAAGTTCCAGTGTCAACACAATGGAGGACATTGAAATCTGTGTTCATATTGTAGGTGTCAGCCCTTACAGCCATTTTTAATCTGCCTGTGACCATGAGTCACAACACAAAGTTTCTCTGATCTCATAGCAAAATGCCACAATTCAATGCCATCCTCACAGTTCATCTGTAGACCTGAAACCACCCCAAAGCTGACCCTCTTATATATAAAGTCAAGTTTCAAAATAGTACAGACATGTGGAAGATGTAATATTAGGAGTGCATTTTCAAATTTTCATTGGATGAGTCCTCCCTACATCTTGGACTACAGACTGCAAAGAAAGCTGGAGATCAGCATGTTTTTGAGGTCCCTGAAGGTACCAACTGGAATGCAGCCACTAAAGTACTGAACAGGAGGCCAGAGGTTTAAGAAGAAGGTCCCAGTTAGCAACCTTGATTAAATCTTCAGCTGCTGCAAGTCAGGATAATGTATAGGCTTCTTTGGAAAGAAAGAATATTACTCTTGGCTCAACAATGAGATGTTTAAATACTGGAAAAGACTGCTTTGTTTTGATTTAAGACTTGTTACAATGGTGTTCAGCTAATCTAGCCTTTGTTTTGTTTTACCCAGGGAATGTCATTTCACAGTTAAGGAATATGTAATGTCTTCATGATAGTCATGTTCATACACAGTTTCCCACAGCAGCTGAACAGGCACTGGCCGTCAGGCTGCTGGTTATGATCATCTGTCTTCCCCTTGGGCATGTTCATTTCGTATTCACTGTAGTTCTGATTCATGGCAATTTGTAAAGTGATAAATTCCTTACCAAAACCTGGTGACACATCCTCCAGAAGGAGAAGCCTCAGAAGCTGTTAAGTAAAGAAAGTAGTTCACATATCTCTGCTTTCTAATATAATCCCAGGAATTATTGGCATGGCTTTATTTTTAAAAATATGTTGGAATGCAGTCACCTGCCACGAACATTCAAAACACAGTTATTTACCTTGTTTCTTAGTTGAAGAAGTGCACACAGTGCTAATGCCAGGTTGTATTTGGCTTTACACTTTCACAGCAATTACAGATATGGCTAACTTTAAATGCATATATACGCACACAGTTATTATACACACAGGATTTCTGTACCTTCTCAGCTGAAATTACATGCCACAGTTTTATCAAAGAGTTTAACATTGTGCTGAATTTGCAAGAGAAAAAGACTAGAAGAAGAAAATCAAAACCCCCCAGCAAATTCTTCCTTCAGTAGAAACCTCTTTTCATATCAAGAGCATATTGTTTAGGAAAATCTGAGAACAAGGGCTTTATTTATATACATTTTCCCATGTAATACTTGTAGCACAAGACACTTCATCTGTCACTGTAGTGAGAGGGAGGATCTGAAGATCTTCTACGAAAAAATTACAAACACTGTATCAAGATCAAGCAGCTCATGCTGTTGACACTCAAAAGTAAACAAGGTAAGATGTCTAAAGTTTTCTGACATCATCTTTAATCACGATGCCCACCAAAGTGTTGGTTCACACATAGAAAGTATCATATTGGATGGGATTTTTTTTTCTATTTAGCCAAGCATTCGACCCGTGATAACAGCCAAATTCTATAAAACCAAGTGGATGAATACTTATGTTTGGCTGTTTCTCCCCCACAGTATCACTTGCAGTTTGGCTACATTCATGCAATGGAACTTTAGGGTTTATATCTCTTCCATACCACAGTTTCATCTCTATTCTTTTAAATGAGGGTGTTTCCATTTTTCCTGACAATATACAGAAAATACTCATGAAAAAAACAGAAAATACTTTCTTCAGCCCATCTAATCTCTCACCCTAATGCCTTGTAAGTCAATGGGGGTTGTAGAGTTTGAAATAGCATTTCCCTCCTTCCTTTCATGCTCACTGCTATTCTGTTTCAGTGAATGGCTTTTTGTGAAAAGCACATGAATGGAAGAATCCCAATGTGCCTCTTTTAAGTGTTCATTTCATGCAATTCATCATGGTCTCCCCTCGTTGTCCTGCTTCTAAAATTAAATTTCAGCATTTTTCCTTTAATACCCATGGTTTTCCATTCTTATGTGTTTCACTTCCCATCTCTCAACTTTTTCTTTCAGCTATATCCTTTATTACACACAGTGGCCAAGCTGAGTGCATTATTTCAGAATATTCCTTCAGAAACTCTTTGCTCTGTCTCTAGGTCTCTGCTTCCTTAAATAATATTGTGTAGTCTGCAGGTTTTGCCTCCCTACTTCTCACCTCTTTCCAGCTCAAAAATGAACATTCATAAATATAGCCACAAACAAGGAATATAATATGAGTAGCCCCAGACAGCAATTTTTCAGGTAATTGTACAAGTTGGTTTTCTTTTTATATAAACAAAAATTTAGTTTGGGTAGAAAATATTTTATTGGTGCATGTTTTATGATGCTCTTTCTTTGCAATAATCATGGCAAGTAGAAAGAGCATTTGTTCTCTCGTTTCATCCTTCTCCTCAGAACAGATCTGGGGACAGCATTGCTTCTGGCATTTGTGACTGAATAGGTGACACTGTCCCCACCATCACTGCCAGGTCTGTATAACACTTTATTACAGGAAAATGCTATAGTAGGACACCAAGCTGCCAGGACTGGGATGTTGTCTGCCATTTGGCAACACAACAAGGCCGTGCTGAGAACTGCAACTTCTACTCCAAACCTTTGTCTACTCAGTGTTAACTCTTGGCTGTGATGAACATGGGTGGAGTAATTACTGATTTCTCTCATCTGGCCTGTGAGGGTATTTTACTTCTCTTGGATAGCTTAGCTATTCCTTATTCAAAAGCTCATTCAGGTCCAACTTTCTGTCTCATACTTTTTATTGATGAATTCAGAGTACTATAATATAAGGGTGAGACACAAATTTCCTTTTCTAAAGATGTGTAAGTGTCTGTCATATTTTTGTCACCTTTCTAGTGTGTCATTCCATTTTGAATTGTGGCTTAAGTGGTATCCCAGACACCAAAGCATGGTTTCACTACTAGCTGTGTACATCAGTTCTTTCTGGGTAGCCTGTATTTTCTGTGTTTGAGCTGATACCTTCCTTTAGGTTCAGCTGTGACACTGGAAAAAGTTGTCACTCCCAAATTTTCTTTGCTGCCTCTCTTCCAGGTATTCCTGTCAGCTGAGTTGTTCATGTAAGCACTTCCAAACCCATCTCTGACAAAGTGACCTAGATTGTGAAAACCAATTATTTGAACTTTTTGAGCCAAGTTGTCTCTTTTTCACTCAAATGAGTTAGGAAGCATTCCCACTGCTTCACCAGAAGAAACCCACAGAATTGGTATTTAAAAAAAAAAAAAGAAAGAATAGCCACCTTGATGGGGAGACATGATCACACAAGCAGCAGGTGGCCACTACTTCCACCAGCAGCTGGCTCTGGCAGAGAACATCTGTCTATAGACTGTCTGGCAGATGGACTGTTGGCTTGTGGAGCTGAAGACAGTAAGGTATGTGTCTGGGACTGAGAGAAGAGAGCCCAAGAAGCTCAGGGTGGGAAGATAAAAGGGGACTTACAGGACTCAAGAGTGGTGTCCCATATGTACTTCTCATATACTTATCCTGGAACATATACCAGGAGATAGCTGCTAGGTAAAGGAGGCATTTTGGTACAGTAAGCACTTGGAGGACTCCATGGCAGAAAAATTCCAGAAACTTTCAGCCCTTTGAAGATCTTTTCCTTTCATTCTTACATAGAAATGGTCTGGAGATGACACTGAATTCATATTGCTGTCCTAACTACGAGGGACTCTCAGTTCTCAACTGGGAGGATGAGAAACGGGGAACACTTACAGCTAGGCAAAATGTTTTTTAACTTCCCACACTACTGGGTAGAACACTTACAGCCACAATATATGTATCACTTTGATTAATACTTAAAGATGTTTCTCTGAAAAATTAAGCAAGTACATGCATTCCAAGGCTACCCAGACTTACCATTGCCAAGGCCAATATAGGTTTTTGGAAAGAACTTGAAACATTACAGTTTGAATTTAAACCTATTATCTCTTCTACCAATATGAATTTCATATGGAATGCATTTTCTAGTTCTGCTTTCTGCATGCATCTGCTCCAGAAAAGTTACAGTGGATAAGACCAGAAACATCTCTACTTGCCTGGATTTGCAAGTATGAATCAGCACATACTAGAGGATGTTCTACATGGTGCTCATCTGGATGATATAGACATTCAGGAGGAAAGTGTGAGCTAGAGAAGCTTGATCTGTGTCCAGCCAGGAGCTGCTGCTAGAGCAGTCATGGGGCTGACAGTGCCTATTCTACAATTAAGAAGGCAGTGAAAGGTTAAATGAAGCACATAACTGCTTATGCTCCTTTTCAGATACCAGTGTTGAAGTTTCCAGGCATAAGGTAAACTTTAACTCCCTTGTCCTCTCAACACTAAAATACTGGATGAGCATTCACAAGTGTGCTATATAGCTTTATTGGTATCTCACTGAATGTTAAACTCTTTCAAAGCTCTACAGTAAGTATACACCTTTTGAGCCATGCTACCATTTATTCTACATTCTTGTTACTTCCTTCCTTATTCTCTGCTGATAACCTATTATTTTCTCCCATTCTCTGCCTTTTTTCGGCATGTTTTGAGAAGGAAACTGATCCTAAAAAATAACCTTATTTCTTTGCATTGTCTTCTCATCCTTTACCATTCCACTCATTCCCTAACTGCACCATGAACAGGATTCTCAGGCAACTTACCATTACATTTCCCATATATCCTGTGCAAAACATCATTTATATAGGTTAAAAAGCTAAGCAGATGCCAGATGGAAGGTTGTTCTAATTCCTTCTTCCTGTGAAATCATCCTGTACCCTGTTCTGTGGGTCAAAATAGCATGTGATGATGTAAATAAAGATGTAATCCGAACATACATGCTCTAGTTGAACAACTAGTACCCATATTCCTTAGGTTTTCGGGGATGAAGAAAGAAACAAATATCACACGTCTAGAACCACTGTGAATCTTGTTCCATCTGCTTGACTGCTCAGGCTGCTTGAGCTATAGGGGCAAACGATATTCGTTGGCAGTACAAAGAGGCAATTGCCCTATAACAGCTGTCATCATATGTACTCTGTGCTGGAACACAGTTAATTGAGTACTTTCAGGTATTTTCATACAATTTAGATGGGCTTCATTGCTGCTGGTGCCCCATGTCCATAGCAGAGATGCCTTTATCTCAGCTAATCCCCTCGTGGTCCACATGCAATCAGTGGAGGAGGCAGCACCATTCATCCACTCCCTTTTAGATATTTGCTTTAGGATGGTCTGATTTTGATCCTGTGTGCCTTGCTATGAGTGTAGTAAAGGGATGCAAGGCAATCCAATACTATTAGCCTTACAATTGTAAAAGAAAAAAAGAAAAGGTTAGCTCAGGGCTTAATATTAGAGTTCCTCTCAGACCACATTCATACCTAATGTGAATAGGCCCCTGTTGGGTGGATCCTATTAAATAAAGCCTGAAATTTTCAAGTGAAAATTGCAAAAGATTTGCTTTTTGGAACACTGCTGCGTTACATAAAGGTGACAGATTTCACAGTGCTACACAGGCACTGCATCAAATCAAGACATTCATGGAAAGAAGGCAAGTGACAGTACTGGAACTGTAATAGAGAAAGTTGTGCACAGATGTTGCCAAAACGTCAGGATCAACAGATTTGAAGCAGCGGCAATGGCTGCAATCAAATGACTAACATCAGATAAATTCACTGTTTCTTGTAAAAGTTACTCATGTGGATGATAAATCACTAAGCTGAAGGTTAGGTCCTCCTCACAGACTAAATAATGGATAGAGCTGGTGCCGAGCCCTGTTAAACACATCTCTTGTCAGTGAGAAAAGGAGGGTTATTCCCATTCCACCAGATATTCTCCTCCCTTTTTCTTGAGAATTGATATTCTTCCATCTGCAGCCCTTTCTTTATCAGAATAAAACATTCCTGCCCATCTGCAAGAGCTTTCAGGCACCACGCCAGAGCAACAGCATTTCCCAACACATAAGGCATGTTTAGCATAGAGCAGAAAACAGTTATCCAGAGGAACAGGACACACAAGATAAGGCAAAGCTGTTGAGGTGCCTCAGAAAGCTTGGCAGAGTTCAGAAGGAATGCTGACTAATTTCACTGAGACAGAGCTTTGAATGGATTTCTATCCTGGTGAAGCACCTATAGCCATCTGTATCCATTTCTGAGCAGCTCCATTCAGCCACAGATGGTGTGGCCAAATGCTCTAACAAGGTATAGATGGACGTTTAATGGTAACAGGCACCTGAGCTGGCTCCCCAAGTGACTGGTTTCGCCTCCTGGCAGTGCTCAACTTTCATGCATTTGGGAAAAACAAGTTCATTGAATACTTAAACCTTGCATCTCAGAGATACCAGCATTATTAATTACTGACATGCAGCACTTTAATTCTTCCACCTGTTACACCTCACCTAGATTTCACTGGAGATAACACAGAAATGAGACACCACACAAAATAGAAGACCTGAAGAAGCTGCATCTCTGTAAATGACACCCTAGTTTCAAAGGTGAGGGTTGTTTGAAGGAAGAATAGGAGGTCTAGAAGGACATTTTCAAAGGAGGATATATATCTCCCAAGTCTGTGATCAGAGCCGTAGCTGCTCTGTGTGGGTTCCAGGCTAGGATCGCACTTGTCAGCTACTCCACAGAACCAGTGGAGCTTTTCTTTCTGTTCTGAAGTAATTCCCTATGAGGTGTTTAAATACCTATTTTCAAAAACTTTATCTAGTTAAGTAGAATGGTATCCTTTGGAAAAAATGATCCATACTTTATTGATGTATCATTGATTGTGCTCTTTCTAGACCAAATGAGGTGTTATCTCAGGGCTTGTCTGTATATTACACCTTTCCTGCTGTGTTTTATCTGCTCCGTGTTTCTATGGCATGAGATGGCATGTCAGACATTTTATGTGCATTAAGTTGTGGACATATTTGGGACATACAAAGGGCTTGTATTTTGGAAAACTGTCTAATTTTTCAAGCTATACCATCTGACCCAAGAAAAGACTACCAGTAAATCTTGTCTCAACCATGTCCACTCCAAGTGTAGCCCTTTCTGTTTGAGCAGCAGATGGTGGAAACCTGCTAGACTCTGGAAGTTTTCTGCCTTGCTTGAGCAAAAAAGGTGGTGATCTTTTATTCTAAAACATGGTATTTTGTAGGCACAAACAAAATACAAGAATTTGACCAAAGAAATTCATGCCTGCAGCAGTGTGTTGGCTTCTGAACCTATCTGAAACTTTTCAGCTTAGAAGCAGGAAAAAATCAAAACCAGAAGAATGAAGAATTTCTAACAAAGGAAGCACAGTATTAGTGTTTATGAAAGACGACAGTAGAAATTTCCACCAGAAAGCTTTTGTGAAATGTTATTTACCCTGAACTTTACAAAATTTGCCTGTCTGATTATTATTATTACTTGCCATACTATAGTGGTTCAGCAGAAGTTGAGCTCAGAACTGTATACACATGGACAAATGGCTTTAGAACCTAAATACAAGACAGAATACAACAGACCTATATGGAGAGGGACGAAACAATGCAACCGCATCAGTCAGTCAGACAGCATGTAGTGCCAAGTATTTTCTAGGCATCAGGGCCAAGGAGAGCTGCAAGAAGGAATCTGAAATAGAGCAATGAACCAGATAGATAATTAACCGGAATTTTGTTTTTTTTTTAACATGTCAAAAATGAGACAGAAGCAGGAGCCACGCTCTCAGGATGGGTGATAGGAAGAAATAGGACAGAAAAGCTGTGGACCTCAGTGAAGGTGAAGAGATACAGTTGAAGTTTGATGAACACAGAAGGGGAAGTTAGTAAAATAGTACAGATGTGGCTGTGCATGTAGTATGTGGTTTCTACATAATGGCATAGTTAAGAGTTATCCATATTCTGAGTAAAGTTTTCAACAAGTTTCATACTCTTAAGTAGTTTGATTCTAGACCGTTTCTGTAGCTTGCTCATGAAAGAGACCTAAAGCTTGCACAGAATGTTTGCCAGTGAGATGCATAGGAAAGGCTTTATCCTAGAGAAACCTAAACAATTGAGATAGCCTGTATTTAAATGAATTCAAGAGAGGTCAAAGAAGTCAAAACGGATACCCAAGGTATGGGTCTGACTGACAAGCAAGATCATGTATGGTACATGGTGCTGAGAAGAGCATTAAATGAGATTTGGTAGTGAAGACTGAAATGTCTCCTTTAGTTAGATGTAATATAAACCCAGTACACATCACAGAGCGTGTCAAATCGGCAAAGATTTACTTTGAACAGAAGGGATAGGGCTCAGACATCACTCTAACATATATGTATATATCTGAGCCAGTCATACAAACTTTGTTTATAGACAGTAAAGATCTATTCAATGGATTTTAGGACAAAATCCTTTTCATGCAGGCTAAATCTCTAACACAGGCTAGTTGTGAATAAAAAGGCTCCTAACTTTGGTCTCTGCAAATGCCTATTTCAGTCCAGTGACTCTGAAAGGCATTTCAGATGCCTAGTTTAGCTGTAGACATCTATGCTACAGATGCCTAACGTTGGTGAGATGACTCAGCCCTTGAGGCAGATCTGGAACAGAACTGTAAGTCTCCAGAATAGACCTGGTAGATTAACAGACATATGTGAGTGTGAGGTTTTCCAGAGATAAACTGCAGAGAACCAAAGTCTGTATGTTTTTGTGTGTATGTGCCGCTCATTCATCTAGCATGTATGAAATTGTTACTTTCAGAAAGAATGGAAAGGTTCTCGCTCTGGATGGAGGCTCACAATGCATTACACATTGGCTATCCTAGCATAGGGAAAGCAACGAAGTGAATTCCTTGATGATTACAGTTAAGCCTAGTTCCAAGAATACTGTCTGTGTATCCAGAAACTCTCTTGGACATGTACATTTCCTTTGGCTCTAAAGTACTAGGGTTATAAAATACCACATAAGTGCTTGAAATGTCCAGATTTTTTTCCTTGAGAGGAAAGATTTGGGGATCAAAAAACTGAGTGCAGGCATTTATACATCTCTTACTGCTGGCAAGGACAGGTGGCTGTTCTGTGTACATGGCACATCTGCAAATAAAGCAGACCTGGCACACAATGCCAAGTTGTCTCTTATTTCCCACCCAGATATCTTGCAGCTGCAAATGAAGGGTATTTGGAGATAAGCATGTTTGGAAAATAGTGACTTTGATAAAGAAAGCCAAAGATCAACATTTGAACTAGAATCTCACCATTGCAATAAACTGAATTGTGCCAGCATGATCCTTTGAATGGATAAATTAAAAGGATTCTGTGGATAAATAAAACAATAAATGCTGTGAGGTAATAAATCTAAAGTCTTTGGTCTCATGCTAAATCACTGTATGGTGCCTATATGCAGGGAAACGATGAAAACACTTTGTGACACTTGGTCTCTACAAATAAATATTCATGAGTTACAAGCAAGGGGAAGAAATAAGAAAGAAAAAAAAAAACAGAATTTGTAGCTGCACTAATTCCTGTGGTTAGAAAGTATTTGGATAATGATGGGATATCAATAATAACCAGGAAGAAGAACAACAAACAACATCAAATACCAAACTCAAAGGCAGTCAGCCCAGAGTTTTCCACCAAAGTCGGCTCAAAAATAAAAAAAATTTTAAAAAAGGCAGATTTAAATAACTATTGTGGATGAACTCGGCACTGTGTTTCTACAGGCTGATGACATGATGACTGCTTTGATTTCAATGTGATGTAAAGCCAGACCAGCATGCTGTTGACATAGACCCATTGTTTCACACCAGCAAAAATGTTGTTGAGTTCATGGGACAGGTCCTGACTGATTCAGACCAGAATCTGAGACTGCAATAAGCCAACTCAAGTACATTATTTGATCCTAGGGAGAACTTTTAGTCCTCTCACTTTCCCAGGCCATAGATAAACCAAGTGTCAGGTAGCTGACACAGTGAGTGACCAGTGAAATGAGTGGCACACAGAGGCTGTAATGAAATCCCTGAAATCCATGGAATATCTCCTTGTGCAGAGACAGTACAGGACTAATATATATACATCCTGTGCGATCTATCTTGTTAGGTTATAAGCCTAAATTTGTGCTGGTACCAGTACAGTGCCAGGGTGAAGCAGTATGCTATAGTAATCAAATGTGCAGATCATGTAGCTGCAGCAGCGATGGCAACACATGATAATGCAGAAAGAGACAATGGGTGTTATCTGGGCAAGGGATCCCCTGTGCCAAGACTCATGCCAATGATGTCACATCCTTGGCAGAGTAATGTAGGATCTCTCAAATGTCTGTTTGGGGATGCAGGCCACGGCTTTGGCCTGAGTCACCTTCTGTTCCACAGAATGATGAAAATGCCTTCAGAGGAAAGAGGTGCTTCATTGTAGCACATGGGCTGCCCACCTCCACCCAAGAGGGTGATGCACAGCAACAGCCCTGCCTATGTCACGTCCCTGCATCAGCTTTTTGAAACAGAAAAGCCCCAAAACCCTTTGTTTTTTTCAGTTAGAATAGTAGAGCCTCTTGTTGCTCATGTTTAAGTGCCCACCTGTGAATCTGGAAAAATCATAACAATTTGCCTTTACATGAAAACTGACCAAACAGAGTTTTCTTGACACATTAGTATCAGTCATTTCTGCCCCTAGTCTGAAGCTTGAAGACATTGCATTCAATACATTATAATTTAAATATGTATTCTCCTGTATCAAGGCCATTAGCTGGCTATGTAAGTACATAGATGAAGCTCATGAGTAGTTTTAACATATTACTGAATTAACATTAAGTTAAATATATGTTAAATTGTGTTCAACTGCAGAAGCCTAGCATCAGAAATAGGATGTCTTTCCCTGTGCATACTAAGAAAGTGCTAGGTCTCTTTCAGAAAGGAAATCTAAATTCATCCTGAGCATCATTTGGATGTCTGAGAAATGGTTTAGTAACATGTCTAGCCAAGCCACAGAACGTTTTCACATCTGGATGTGTCCCATTTGCTGAACTGCCTCAGTCTGTGAACAATTCCAAAATACACTGGGCTTTATTATTGTAAAAGAATGTAATGTTATATAACCAAATGTGAAAGCACATATTGTGGAACATTTCAGAAAGAACAACATGTTAAAACTGCACTTTTATAACAAGGTTTGAATTTAACAGAGAAAATGGCCTCAACTGGTCTGCATATGTCAATAGTTTACTTTACGTAATCGGGTGACGGTGGAGAAGCCTGCCAGGAGAACTGCTTTTAAAAATAAAATCACACCAGTGGAAGAGGGATGGCTTTCTAACTTTCAGAGCAGAGATGGGCCTCAGCCACAAATGTCAGGTTGGGGTTGTTCAAATGTTTGAAGCACTTAGATCCCATGGTATTGCCCCAGTACATCTTTGAAGAAGATCTGGAAATTATCCTCAAGGATTACAGCTGTGTATCTCTTTATACTATGCAAAGAAATCCCGAAAGGTTGCAAAACTAAGATCTTGGGATGAGGTGGATTTCCTAGGAAACACTAGCAGTTTCAAGACTGACTTTGTCCTGGTTTTATTGAATGGCTCCTTAGGCTCAGAAAAGCATCCTGAGTTCTTCTTCTTCCTTTACTTAGTTATGGACTGCCAAAATATCATTCCAGGCCCAGATATGTAGCCATGTTAAGAAGGAGATTGTGGTGCAGTGGAAAAATGCCGGCCCAGAGCTTTTGGAGACTTTTAGGAAAGGCCTATAAAAAAGAGAAGCAGTCTTCCACTTTAGAACAGTACCGTAGGAATATGTGAGAAATATGTCTTTGCTTCCAAAAGGCACCACTTACTGACAAGACACCATGGGAGAAAAGGGTGTAAAGATTTTCTTACTCATGCATAAGCAAAATGTTTAATGTGAAAGAGGGGAAGGGACAAGAGCAGACTGCTTTTTAACTCTTCAAGCTTAGTTTTATGTATTGTAAGGTTGGGCCACCTACAGGTTTTCTTCCTTTATTATGCTGCAGAATTGCCCATTTTGCTCAGATAATCATGGTCCTCTCTGTCACTTTTGAGGTTTGACAAAAATAGGCCATGTTTTCTGGTTGAAGAATGGACAATGAGCAATCCCCAGGTCCCCATTTCTGCACTGCTGTTATCTAAGGAGGATAACAGTGTGCTTAATAAATTGGGGGTAAATTCTGCCTTGTGGATATGCAGCTTCTCTTAAGTGCATCGAAGAGTACAGATGTGGTTCTCCTTGTGCAGATATCCCTCACTAGTTGCATTTCAGCAGCAGGCGATCTCTGTGGTGGGAAACACAGCAGCCTTTCCCATTCTGTGCCACCAGGATTACACAAAGGAAGTGAGGAATACGTCATCCAGCTGAAACTACAGAGAAAATTCAGGAAGAATGAAAAAAACATCTGAGCTGGAACACAGCCACGTCTCAGAGGTTAACACCCTACTTCTGTGGAAAGTGCTGTAGTCGTAACAGTAAAAATGTGGTCAAGGCCTCATGTTTCATACAAAGGAAGGCTTTTCAATTCAATTTCCATTAAAAAAAGTCTAAATTCAAAGCAATGCTGTTCTTTCTAGGCACTCTAAAGTTCTGGGTAAAATCTGCAACAAACAGGATACGATTTTCGGTTAGGAAATCTTAAAAAATGTGGTGTGCATCAGAATCCAGTGAGCAAATTAATAACTCTCAGCCAATGGCTTATTTGTGAATCATTTCTTTTCATACTTTACTCTCCATTACTCATGTTGTGTGGTTGATTGCTTAAGTCTTTGTCTTCACTGCAAAAGGGATCTATTCTTCTCTTGGAGGTACCCGGGCCAGATCAGCTTTACTCTCTGGAGCTGCACTTTTCCTTGAGTTTACAGAAAGAGAAACTGCTGAGCCTTGCTTCCACTAGGATTTATACTGGGATCGCCAGCTGGAGAAAGACAGCTATTTAATGGGAAAAAACCACTGGGCTTGTGTTTGTTTTTTGTTTGCTTTGCAGCGAACATGTTATTTTTTGTCCAAGACATTGTTTCAGATCCCTAATTGAATGATGGAAATTTTTAAGCAGAACAATGAAATGGCATTCTTGTGAAAAATATCTGGTTGTCATCCAACTATTTGCAAATAATTCTGATTGCAGAAGTCAAACTAAAACAAACTGATTAAAGTATTTTTGAATACATTTGGTACTTTGTTTTGTTTTTTTTTTCAATAGAATCTGATTACTACCACACTTGGGCATTGCTCTGTGCAGAGAAGGGAATCCTATTTCCCATCCAGCATCACCTGTTTCTCACCCATTTGATCCTACTCAGTAAATATAGTCATGCACCACAGCAGCTTAGCTTTCCTCCATCTTATGCTCCATGAAGCTTTAACTTACTCTGATGAGAAACAAGATATCTAGAGGTAAGCGGGAAGGCACAGCTAAAAATATAACAAAATTAAAAGCTCACTTTTTGAATGCCTTTTTTGTTACTTAAGGTCTGCTTGTCAAGTGAGGTGACATTCAGCATTGAACTGGACCTCAGAATCTTGGCCTTAGTCACTTCTGCTTAATGCAATAACCTCTTGAATGAAATAGTTTATTTCCTGGCAAAGGTCTTAACAGAGATATTAGTCTGTGTTCTGGCATGGCACTTAAATTGGCTTGTGACTATCTTCTGAAGCTGGCTGAGCCAAAATTCTGTTCTTTATCAGGCCTTCTTGGTCTGTTCTGTCCTTTTCATTCAAGGTGCAGCCTCACCGCTGCTGAATACAGGGGAACAATCACTGCCCTGGCCCTGCTGGCCATACTATTGCTGATACAGGCCAGCATGCCACTGGCCTTCTTAGCCACCTGGACACACTGCTGGCTTATGTTTAGCCATGGTTGACCAGCACCCCCAGGTCCTTTTCCTCTGAGCAGCTTTCCAGCCACTCTTCACTAAGTGTGGAGCACTGCCTCGAGTTTTTGTGAACCAAGTGGAGGACCCAGAACTTTGCTTTATTGAACCTCATACAGCTGGCCTCAGCCTATCAATCCAGCCTGTCCAGATACCTTTGCAGAGTGTCTCTACCCTCCAAAAGATCAACTCTCTCAACCAACTTGGTGTTATCTGCAAACTGACTGAGGGTGGACTCCATCCCCTCGTCCAGATCATTGATAAAGATGTTAAACACAACTGGCCCCAACACTGAGCCCTGGGGAACACCACCTGTGATTGGTCACCAGCTGGATGTAATTCCATTCACCACCACTTTCTGGGTCTGACCATCCAGACAATTTTTTACCTACAGTGCACCCATCCAAGCCATGAGCAGCCAGTTTGTCCAGGAGAATGCTGTGGGAAACCATGTCAAAGGCTTTACTAAAGTATAAACATGCGATGGAAGAGATGCAAAAGCTTCCATTGCTGCTGGTTATGAAATTCTTGTTTCTAATAATGTCTAAAAAGACACATTATTCTGTAAACATGAGTTTACAAGTTGGGCAGCCTGACTGTAAAAAAGAAAACCACTTGCATTATCAAGGTAATAAATCAATCAAAAAGACCTATAGAATTACTTCCTTCTGTCATTGAGACAGATCCTTGATACATAAAGGGGTAGGCCATCCCCCTGACATTCATCTTTAGTCTCTTAGGTTTGAAGTGTGCACAAACTTATAGAAAACACCAGGTGGTCTGAGGTTTGTGACAGACATTCCCATGCAGGGAAATGGGACTGCAAGTATGAAACATTGGCCAATCTTGAAATCATTGCAGCTTGCAGACTAGAAGTGAGTCACTAGGAGATGAAGAACTTCAAATCCTTTTTTACTAATCGTTTGAGTTAATCAGGCCCTTTCCTCTCCTGGGCAAGAATGAAAAAATTAATTTTCCAGAATGTTTTTAACAACATCTCCATCTAAGTATTTTTGCATATGTGGGCAAAACATGCAAAACCATTAAAGCAACAACAAAGAACAGAGGAATGTGAGCTATTTTAAGCAACCAAATGTCACAGAGGTTCCTTCTTGAAATTTAGGCAACTTTGCTATAGTTTTTTCCATCCTTCTGGAGAACTCTACAACAGAAATGAAAACCTGTTTCATTCTGGAGAGCAATCAATATAAGAAAAAGTTTATAGAAACAACTTTTGCTCTATTGATTAGAATCATAGAATGGTTTAGGCTGGAAAAGACTCTAAGATTGTAGAGTCCAGTGATTAACCCCATACCACTAAACCATGTCCTCAGAGTGCTACATCCACACACCTTTTGAATACTTCTACAGATGCATATTCCACCACTTTCCTGGGCAGCCTGTTCCAATACCTGAAACAGGATTAACAACAGGATATTGAGTTAAGCGGAGAAAACAGCAGGAATCACTGCTTTCATGGTGCCATAAGGAAGGTGTTTCAACCCTGATCTGAACTGCTGACAACTCCCAAAGAGTTCAGGTGTAGCTGATCAGTACTAGGTTCCAAAGTTGAAGTCTACAGAAAAGTTACTGGCAGTGTGCCAGGAACTTGCTTTCCTCTCCCTTACTTTCTAACCGCTAAATTGCTTTAAAAGAGAACCTAAAAATACATCAGATGCTTCCTGATAAATATTTTCCCACATACACCATTTCTGTACTTGTCATAGGGCTGTTATGAGAGTGAAATGTCCTACCAGCCACTCTCTCTGCTAAGATGCACATAATTACTGTTAGAGAGCCTGGGATTTGAATGTCAGTATATCCAAAGCAGAGGAAACCCATAGAACTTCATAGCTCTAACTAGGATGTGGAAAAGCTTCCTGATTTAAAAAAGCAATAATAATAAAAAAGCCTATGAAAATGGGCAATTCCACATTTATGCCTGGTGTCATGTGATCCTTCCTCCCTTTGAGGTACAGAGGATACCTTGTTCCACCTTCAGAAAACATCCGTTTCAGTGGAAGGAGGATGTTTGTTCTGTTCTTCTGAAGTTTGAAGCAGAGCCCAGTCTGGGGGCCCTGATGAAAGGCTTCATGATGCCACACACCCTTGAGGAGATTTTGAAGGAATCTAATTTGCTGTGAGATAAAAATGAAACAGTTTACTTGAACAGGTTTTTCCCTTCTGTGCGTAATGCAATCCTTCCTTTAAGCTGGTGGATTCCCATTGCCCAGTTTTGCTGAAGCACACAATGACTTGTTGTGCATATCCAGCTGTAATGTTAAAAGTACTGAGTACCCTGACTAGCATGACTGGGTTATTTGGAAATACAAATTACCAGAATTTGGCAATTTCCTGGGCAAATATTTGGTCTTAGCAACATGTTTCTCAGCTGATAATCTAAGTGGCTATTTTTAAGGTTGATGTCATCCTTCATTTTTTTATGATGACTGCAGAAGGTTTAAAAAGAGCTTGTGTCGGTCTGTAAAATGTGGTTTACATTTATCCTGGAAAAGAGATTGGAGACCTTGAAAAAGTCTTACATATAGTAAACAAAAAATTACTCCTAACAGGACAAAGCATTTTGTCCACTGTTTAAGGTAGAATTTTCATTTATTTCTGTTGTTGCTACCCATTAACTCCAATTTCTGATACATGGCCTGAAAAAAACCATATCTGTTCAACATCCCATGCCTTATATTTATTTTGCTGAAACCACTGAAAAATTCTCTCCTGCAACAAAGAAGAAAGCTGATTTCCAGGTTTTTAAAATATAGACTACCATCAAACAAATTCTCAAACAAATAGATTATAATGCCTCTAAAAATACACAAGTGAAACCATCTCTGTCTCAGATGCCTGATTCCTATGCTGTTAAAACCAGGACAGTTTATCCTTCTAACACTGTACCACTGTGAGAAGATCAGTGGTGCTGTGTATGTCAAATTCCCCCAGAACTGCAATCTTATCTTCATTATCTAGTAACTGCCCAGCTGAGGCCATGCTTGGTTGCTGTCAACATCAGTTATTCTGTGAAGGGACTAAACAGTTAAATGCCCAAAAGTGCTCACCCACAGCAAAACATCCCAACAGTTAGAATTACTTTAGCTTTACAGTAGCAGAAACGGGGTCACAGACTTGTCCCATATCATTCTCATCCTACTAATGACATGTACACTGAAGAAGGAAGCTTCTGCCTCTAAACACAGGATGGAAATAAAACAGAAATCTAGACTCTTTGGTGTTTTTCAGCCTATGTGTTTTGTTTGTAGTGATGGTCCTCATGTCTGTACTCCACTCTGGTGAGACCCCAGCTGGAGTACTGTGTCCAGCCCTGGAATTCTCAGAAGAGGAAAGACATGGGCCTGTTGGAATGGGTCCAGAGGAAGGCTGGTGATCAGAGTGATCAGAGGGCTGGAGCACCTCTCCTATAAGGAAAGGCTGAGAGAAGGATGGAGAGAGACTTGACAAGGGCATGTAGTACAGGAAAAGAAGAAATGGCTTTAAAATGAAGTAGGGCAGGTTTAGATTAGATAATAGAATGAAATTCTTTATGGTGAGGGTGGTGAGACACTGGTACAGATTGCTCAGAGAGGTGGCACATTCCCCAGCCCTGGAAACGTTCAAGCTCAGGTTGGATGGGGCTCTGAGCAACCTGACCTAGTGGAAGATGTCCCTGCTTAACGGCAGGAAGGTTGGAACTAGGTGATCTTTAAAGGCCCCTTCCCACCCAAACCATTCTGTGATTCTGTGACCTGTTCAGCAGATGCCAAACCCACTCCTTTGAAAAAAGTCAAACTGTTGTGCTCCACCAGTACAGCCTGCTCCTGTAAAGCCACTTTGGAGCGTTCTTGTATCTACCACAAAGCTAGAAAGGTTTGAGAGCACTTTTATCAGTGAAACTCCTTGTTTGCTAAGTAGCAAATGAAGTGGATCAGATTGTTTCCGTTCCAGCTCCAGTGGGTACAGCTGCTGTTTGATCTTGGCATGTTATTTTCAACCTTGCTGTATCCAAGTGGTGACTTTTTTTTTGTTTATTTGCAGAGTCCTTGTGAACACATTCACTGCTCCATTTGTGGGTAATTTCATGGTGTTCAAATACTTTAGATTTTAATCCTTCTCTCAACTGCAGCATGGGAAACTACAGAAAGCTGGTTTCACTTCTGACATATCAGGCAGGAACAGTCCACATCTGGGTTTGACTTCTTTTGATGACATTCAAGAAATTCCATTGCTCGAGGAGTTCTGCAAGGAAATGGAGAAAAAAGGCAACATTACATAATGCCTTGGTCTGGATGTCTCAGACCAGGGGAGCTGGTAAGAAACAGTGGCTTTATTATACATGACATACTCGGACCCCTGGAGCTCCACTGATTTTTGGACCTAGAGGGGTGACACAGGTGCATCTTCTCTAAAAATCTCAAGCCCAAGAGCAACTACAGCCAGTTTGGCCTTTAGCATAAATTAAAGCCAACTCAGAGAAACATCAGCTCTGCTGCTCATTACTACAGCAGTACAACCTTACAAGTGAATTTCAAATTTGCCTTTAAAAGAGTGTTTATGACGAACATAATCTCATTCAAGTGATGTAAGAACATCTTGATAATAGCCTCTATACATTCTATAGGATGACAACAACTGATTAAATACCTTACATAGACATGCTTTTAGCTTTGTGGTTTATCCATTTCAGAACTAAAAAAATACTATGCAAAAATTCACTTTAAATATTTCATTAACCTTCTTAACTCTGACCCACATGATGACACATGCCAAGAAACTAAAGATGTATTTTACATAGCAAATACATGTCTCTGTCCCAGTAACTTCTGAGTAGAGAATAAATAAATGTGGATTTTCCAGCTGTACCAGCTGAGGAAATTACAGACCCTCCTCAGTAAAACACTTAGCATCTTGTTAATTTGAATAGCTCCCAGGAAAAGCTTTAAGCAAAATAAATGACCCTTTCCCTTAACAAGAAGTTAGGGGCAGCAAATAAGCAAATTTGCATATGGGAAATGCTTATTATTCACTGGCACTAAATGTTTCCTCTTCAAATTGGCAACAGAGAAGAATCTAATTCTCTATAATGTTTTATTGAGGAGCTAGAAAGTTAATGGTAGAGGGAAGATACTACTCATGTCTACCTCAGGAAATAAGCCAAAGTCAGCATTGATAATTCTGCTGACGTGCTCCCAATTTCCATAATAAATGCATTCTTATTTGCTTGCCTGAATCCACATCTAAATAAGACAGGTCTGAAGAGGGTTTGGGATTAATGCTGATACATTCTAATAATACAAACAAGTTTGCAGCATCTTTTAAAACACACATAATAACTATAAGCTCAAAGAATAACTTTGCAAATATTTTCCAGAGTCTCTGATTTTTATTGCTGCCCCTTTACATTGGGACAACTGGAAAAGACTCAGTTTTACAGATGAGGAGCACAGTTTTTCTAAAAACAGGCTTTCTGAGATATTTTTTGGAGGCCACTCAGATATTAAAGATTTTACTGCACTCAGATTATCCATATCTTTGGAAAATCTTAGCTGCAAGGGAAATGGCTCCTCAATAATGTTGCAAGCTGTATGAGATAACCAGCTTGGCTTTAGTTTTCTGGCTAGCTTCTGAAAAAAGCAATGAAAACACAGTTTCCTTGAAGTATTGCAAGAGGCTGTACCTTAGGGAAGAAGAAAAATCTTATATTCCTCTCACTGTGTGACAATATCCAACTGACAGTGCTCAGATGTCCTCTTTAAGTAACCTAAGAGAAGCTATCTCATCATTTTGGCAGCCATCCAGAGTGTATATTTTGTGGCCAAAGCTGGGGGAAAAAGGCTGTAAAGGTAAATGATTTTGCAGGAAGATTGACATACACAGAAAAAAAGTGGTCAAAGTATTTTTAAGAGAAGAAAATATTTTGCACAGTTTTACTTCAAAGGCCTGGCTGTGGCTTTTATTTAGTTTCTTTTGTACTTTGGCTAGATCCCAGTGTACAATATGCAGAACATGATCTGCCTTTCCTGTACCTATGGGTCTTTTGGTAGCTCAGGATTAGCATCTGTTGAAAAACGCATTTTGGAGCTCTCAAGGCAGCATATTCAACAACACTCACCAAAATCTTATGTTAACAAGATCAGTAGCAGCGTGTGGGTTATATGACCCAGGGAATAGCTCATCTTGGGCACTGCATCAGTCATTAGCAGTGATTGTAAAAACAATAGTTTTCCAACAGTGACTGAAGGTAGATATCACATGTAATAGCAGTCAGAATTAAGTGTTTTAGGTTGGGGGGCTTTTGTTAAAACAGCTGTGTAAATGGTGTAAGACTGGCACATTACAGATATGTAGCTATTTCATATAGAGGTCTACATGTACAATTAATACCATAAAGTAAACCTTATCACTCCCTATGACTACCTGAGAGGAGATTGTAGTGAGGTAGGGGTCGGTCCCTTCTTCCAGGTAATGGGCAACAACAGAAGCAGAAATGGCTTCAAGTTTTTCCAGGGCATATTTAGATTTGATATTAGGAAAAATTTCTTCATCTAGAAGGTTATTGATCATTGGAACAGGATGCCCAGGGAAGCGGTAAAATCACCATCTAAGGTATTTAAAAGATGTGTAGATGGGGACATGATTTAGTGGTGGCCTTGGCAGTGCTGGGTTGACGGGTTGGGCTCAATGACCTTTCCCACCTTAATGACCCTATGATTCTATAAAGTAAGTTCTCTTCCTCTTAGCTGCTCAGGTTCCTCAATGCATGTTGGCTGCCCTGTTCCAATGACGCATAGCAACCACAAATCTACTGGGATGGCCAGTGTGATATGAACAGCATAAGGCAGCAAGAATGTGCTGTATGAAAGTCTGACTCAGGAAAACAGAGTACACATGTATGTAAAAGGATGTGAAGACAGACTGTAGCCTGGTTTAAGAGCTGTGCATTTAAATCTGCTGAGAAAGCATCTGACACAAAGTTGTGCAAGGATTTCACAGATTTCAGAGTATTCTGAGTTGGAATGGACCCACAAGGATCATCAACTCCAGCTCTTGACTGAATGGCCCATACAGAGTTGGAAATCCCACTATGACTATATCACTGCTGTTCCATCTGCGTCAGCAGGGACATCCCTCTGCACTGGACAGACAGTCTGGCTTTGGTGAGGAGAGAGGTGGAGAAGAATAAAGCTGTAAATGGAGTGCAGAGATGCAGAAATATCTTCATGTCACCCATACCTCTGATATTTTTTTGGATCACTGTCATTATCCCCTTCCTGCATCCCACAAAAACTTCATACTGTTATTCTCTCAGCAAGAGAACTCTTCTACATTGACCAACCAGTCTAAATCACAGAAGGCCTGAGACCTCCCCAAAGCTTTCCTACAGCTCCTGTGTGACACTGAACAGCCAAAGTCTTTAGGTCACACTCTCTTCCACTGCAAGAGCATGAGCCATCAGTCAAAGCTAGGAAAGGCCAGGTGTGGAAACAAAACAAAGGATATGGCTCTTCATTCAATAGTTCAGCTACTGTCCCTTTTTGCCCTGTGTTTTAGGGATGGAGATTAGCCCAACTCTAAAACACCATCAAAGCATTCCCTCAGAAACTAAGGAGGGATGAAAAAACAGAGAAGACAAAGAAAAGGAGAAGCTAAAGGACTACAGGGAACAGTGACTGAAAAGAAGGAAAGAGATGGCAACAAAGGGTTAAAAAATTAAAACTAAGAAACTGGAGAGGGACAAAGAGCAAAGGATTCCAATAGCACCAACACTCTGGTAAGCTGCTGGAACAGTCGTGCTGTCCTGTCCAGGTGCAAAAAGACAAAGAGGAACCTCACAATTTGGGATATCCATCAAGCTCAGTCCTCCTGTTAACACAACTAGTTAGTTTGGCCAAGGCCAGAAGGAGGTAGGTGAGAAGATCCCACAGCATGCTGGGGTCTTGGAACAAAAGTAAATAAAAATATGAGGGGAAAACTGCAGCCTCAGGAAGAGATTCTATGGAAGTAGAAAGAGGGAACACAGCCTGAGAAGCCTTAACTAAACGAGTACTTAGCCATCATGTTGCTAAAAAAGGCATAATTATGCTTATGAGCTTTTCAGTGAACATATTTCTGTCACAGAACCATAGAATGGTTTGGGTTGAAAGGGACCTTTGAAGAACCTCTAGTCCAAGTCTTCTGCCATGGGCAGGGACATCTTCCACTAGACCAGGTTGCTCAAAGCCCCATCCTACTTGGCCTTGAACACTTCCAGAGATGGGGCAGCAAAAACTTCCCTGAGCAATCTGTTCCAGTGCCTCACCATCCTTAGTGAATAAATTCACTGCCTGAGTGGGATTTTTCCATTTTTTGTCCACAGTGATCAGAGTCATTAGAACAGAACATAAACTGCAAGATTGGATACCAGGATAACTAAAATCAGTGAAGAAGAAAACAGGAAGAGAAGAAGAAATACCACTCTCAGGACAGAATATCTTGGCTAATGCCTTTTCCGGGTATAGGGAGTGAAGGCACAGAGCTCCATGAATGATGACTGGACTCTCTTTGCATATGTTTTCAACATTGATTGACACTGCTACTAGTACAGTTTTGGTTATGCTGAGGAGTCGGGGATTCTGGCCAGAGGGCTCTCCATGCTGTATATGCCAGCATGTCTTAGCTCGGAAGCCCACAGTGAACACAAGAAACAAGGAGACAGTTAACAGACAAGGAGACTTTAAAAGAAAATGGTAGGTTAAGGAGGGAACACCTATCTATCTTGTCTGTGACATTTAGAAGACATCTATCACCTTGTTTTCTAAATCTGAAACAAATTTCCAGAATTACAGAGTTCAGAGGAACCATGTATTTCTCTCTGCTCCTCTGGAATGACAATGGTAGGTCAACTGAGTCTGAAATAGGTGATAGATAGAGGCATCTTCTTCCTTTTCCAGAAACTGGAGGCATTACTGAGCCAGGCAGCTGGATGGAGGAAGAGCAGTTTGTGGCATAAATGAAAGTAGAAGAACACAGATTATTTTGGCCAGGTACTCGTTGCTTTAGAGATTCCTTCAGTCGATTTTTTAAGTATAGGAGTTGCTTCATCTGACATAGAATTCATAATTCTCTTGGAGAATCCTATTGAGATCCTACTAGGAATGCCTCGTCCTAAGGGTGAAGGAATGATACTTATCACTCTGACATTCCCACTAGGTTATAGTCTTCTTATTAAGATAGAGGCCCTGTTTTGCACACCCTCCCCATACTTGGATTATATAGTTTGTTCACTGGGAGTTACAGTCTTTATGAATGCATTCCAAATTCTGCTTGATATAATTAATGCAATTTTCTCTTTCTTAATGGATTGGCCTTTCCATCTGTGAGCCAGGAAAACTTCAGCTGCAGAGAAGGCTCACTGGTGTCACAGCAAACCTTCCACCATTCTGCTGTGTGTGGTGTTCATTCCCCATTCTTTACCAACAGCTCCTCCTCTTAGGGTCCACTTGAATTCAGTGAACTCTGAAGCCCTGTCACTTCTTACAGCCACCTCACTGTCCCTGTAAATACAGGCTCCTTATAAATTGTGTCACTCGCTGCCTCCTGTCTCTGCAGTGACAAACTGCAACCTTCAACTTAGACTGATGTAAAATTTATGTCATCACAAAGCCCTCTCCTACCTCTTTTTGTTGTCTCCAGGATCTCCCAGAGACCTAATCTCCAAAGGCTGTGACAGAGCTGCTTTTAGCAGCCTCCAGAGAATAGTAGGAGTTTGTCTCAGATCTGTCCCCACATCTTGACTTTCTTCCCCTACCTTCAGCCAGAATTTAATAAATTTGGCTCTTTTCCAAGAACAAAAACAAAGGAGAGAATATTGCCTTTAATCTCCATGTCTTGCTTTCTACGTCAGTAAAGGAAGGGTAATAAAACACATTTGCACAGTTCTGAGGGGTGTTGTGAGGCATAAATTAGTCTGTAACATATTCTGTAATTGCTCAAAGTGCTATAATCAAAAGTGTGAGCAGCATGTGAAAAGGGGATCATCTTCAGAGTCCAAGTGATGCTGAGCTGAAGCCCCATGGAAAGAAGCATTTTAGAAACAGCAGCACTGTGTCCTGAGCTCACTTGTAATGATGATGAAAACACTGTACTGAGGAAAGTGGAGAAAAGCCACCACCTGTGGGACATGCCATTCGCATTGGCCTAAAGCGCTTCCTTTGCTCAAAAGGAAAATAACTAGTTGTGGAGGTGCAAGCAGTGACTACCTGGCATGACTTTTGACATGTAAGCACGTATCAGGGAACCTGTTGTGCTGCTGTTACACAGCGCAAACTGTGCACTGTGTCCATTACCAGATGTGAAACAGTCTGCGGGACTATGCAAAGGACATTAGAAGAGGTACTATCAGCAGCCCAGATCTTAAAAACATCATGACTCAGATTTCATTACCATGAGATTTGCTTAAAAATCCCACCATTTCCTATAGGTAGCAATTGTGGAGAGGGGTTCCCCTTCCTTCTAACTTCTGAGCCCTGAATTCAAAAGTCCTTTCTCTGACAACCTGAGCACCAGAAACTCTCCAAAAAATAAACAGAAGTTGAATTTCTTGCATAACCAGTGGTTGGGTTTTAATGTAAAATGCAAAGAATTAGAAATGTCAACAACAGAGCTAACAGCCTGGCAAAGTGTTCTCTGTCCTTGACTAAGGCTTTTTACGGGTGGCAACTTTGAGCTCTGGTCTGTCTTTCTCGCAGGGCACAGAAAGGGGCAGGCTGAGGAAGGACACCTGTCATAACATGATCCCTCAGGTGCGGCAAGGACTGTTGCTAAGGTATAAAGGCTGCGTTAATCTGTCCTGATTTGCTGAGCAAGTGACTTCAGAAATGGGTATGGCTTCTATCTGTCCTCACATTTTTGAGCCATTAGGCAGCATGTCTGTGGCTCGGTTGTTTTCCTGCTACATGAACAGCAATATTTACAGCACCCAGAAATAGACCGAGGAGGCGAGACACCCCAGCAGTCTGAAAGCCAAAATGCTTAGCCGGTTCCATAATTACAGTTTAAAATACCTGCAGTCACATCTGGAGAGCAAAGCAGGATATGTATTCTCCTCTCCCTTCCTTCTCTTTTCCATGTGAAAGGTATGGAGCTATGATGCACTGTCCAAGGGCTAAGGTCATGTTTGCTTTGATCTGATAACAAATTGTATAATAATAGCTGGTTGACATTCAAGAAAAAAACTGCTTGTTTTAACTTGTGCTTTATCATAAGTGGAAATAAAAATGACCTCTTTTTGAAGGGCCATGCCAAGCAAAGGACAATTTGCAGGAGACAAATTCCAGACAACTGGTCCACTCTGCAGCAGCAACACAATAAACTCCATATTTTAGTATAGGTTCCAGCCACCTCTTGGTTAGGAAATTTTGAGATGGTGTGGTATTGAATCCCAGCAAGACACACGGTATCGATTCTTAATTCTGCTACAGGTTTACTTTGCAACTTCGTACTAGTTTCTAGAGAGGAACTAAAGAGTTCAGTCTTACTTAAAATAAATTCCAGGACATATCACCTTTGGCAAGCTTCTGTGTGGAGATAATAGTGTTTACTCCTTAGTCTTACAAGGTTATTTGGGCTGTTATTACAACTGTAGTACTTTGACCATGTAAATGCTACGTTGTCATAATTTTCTCTCCTTCACTCAGTTATGTCTAAAACAGGACTTTGAGATTTATAGGTCTCTCAGTCATCCTTCTTTCTTGGGTGTCAAGGACATCAGGAAATCATGCTGGCCTGTGACAAAAGCTTGTGAGTGAATATTAAATACAGCTGAGGTTTTGACTTCTTTTTGGAGCTTGCTATTAGATCACTAAAAGAAAAGGTAGTGTGGCTAGAAGCCATAGATCAAGGATGCATAATTTATTACCTGCTCTCTGGGTACCAATGGCACTCGCAGGATCATCTTCTTGGAAAAGCTGGACTTCTGACGCCACTGAATTTATTACAGAATCAGTATTATCAACAAACCATTATTTTTACCTCAAATAAGTATGCTTCAAATTTTGTCAACTTCAGAACTGTAGCTCATATTGTATTGCTTGGAATAAAATGCTATTTTCAGCATTAATATCTTAACTAAGTCAAGGTGTACACTTACCCTACAAACTCTCTCTGATGCCAATACACAGCTCCTATGCAGCCCCTTGGATACAGGCAGAAATTCTGATATATAAAATATGCCTTCAATTAAAAGGTTGCTTAAGAGTTCTGGTTTTCAAATGTTCAACTCTTTCTCACTGTGTGAAACTCCCTAAAGCCTCAAATGTAGATCTCTCCCTGTCTTCCTGAGCAGAAATCCTGTTGCCTTGCTAGTCATTTTGGAAGGCTGAATTCTCACAATTTTATTTAAGAATGGAGAAAAAAAGCAATGGAGTATTCTGTTTCACATTTGTGAAATACATAAATGAGATATTCAGCCACAGGGGATGGGAAGGGAGGAGGGCTGGAAGATAAATCACAGTGGAAATTCAGTAACTGTGTCTCTCTTTTAAAATAGGCTTGCTGTAGTTTCAAAAGACATTATTTATAGAGCACCACATGCAATACGAGTTTAACAGGCAAGGCAAACAGAAGGGTTCAGTCCCAAAGTACAGTTCAAGATTCTGTCACTGGACTGCCAAAGACTTATGGTTTTCATATCCCTGAACTCCCACTCTTGCCTGTACATTCCCACCTCTCATTGCCTTTACTCTGCTGAGTACTCTTTGGAGCCACATCACAAACTGGAACAGGGAACTTTGATCCAACTGAAAAAGTAACTCTGCAAAAGAAAGGGCTGATAAAACACCAGCAGTACTTTTTGGTCAGGTAAGTTCCCTGGTCAGATTCATCACTGAGCAGCAAAACACTGCATGAACATGGGCAGCACATGAGGTAGGGGTAGCCGCAGGGGCAGAAGGAGTGTCACATTGCTTAAGAAACACCAACAAGCTCATTATTAAACTGGTCCTCTGGTGCTTTCACCACGAGGGTCTGAGGACAGGCCCTGGACATGTCTCTGGACATGATGAGTCATTCCCTTTGCTAAATGGCACTATTCACAGCAAAGAAAACTTAAGGTTTCTCCCATTCTTGTGATCTTTGTGGGAGCCTGGAGTCATGTCATCCATGAATCTCACCATCCCTTTGGAAAGGTCAGTTTAACCTGAACCTCTCCTGATTGTGGAGGAAAAAGGCATGAAGGTCAGGTCCTAACAGCTAAAAACATTAGATGCAAAGAATCTCACACCCATAACAGCAAAAATGTAATGACTCCGTTGCCCTTTCTATGCCAAATGTATGGACTTTATTAGCTATTTTGTTTGATGTTCATTAAGGGAAAAGCAGCTGTCTGCATCCCACTTAAAAAGTGTGTCCCAAGAGGAGAGCAGTGGAGTGTAGGTCAAGATTAGGGTCACAAGAAAACTGACGGGCAAACAATTTTGTGAGGAAGGAAAGTGGGAAGAGGGAAGGAAGAGAGGGGCATTGGAATCAAGGATAAGAGGGAAGAAATGTTAGGAAGGATACAGAAGACCTTAGAGCATATTTAGTCCATACAATGAACAAACTAGTGGGGTTGCAGTACACTCTGTGGGTATTCTCATTCAGCAATCCCTCTCATTACTACACCTACCTGCTCAGTTAGGCTGCTGTAGTGTGCTCTGTAGGTGTAGCTTGAATTGTATTGGCATTGCAAAGAAAAAAAGATCTCTTGGAAGATGCTTGAGGTGAGGGGAGACCAAAGGCAGGCATTGGGGAGAAGATAATATGCGGCTAAGCAGGTGAAATACATGGATCTTATAGCTGGTTTCAGCTAGATTATGGGAAACGTGAGTTTGGGAGGTTCATTAGAATATTTTTCCTGTATTTTGTTATGCATAGGCCATCCAGGCATCACAGCTAGATATTCACATGTTCTGACCAATGGAACTGTTCAATTAAACAGGGACTTACTTCATCATGATGCTGTGCAAGCTTCATTTTCAATCATCAAAGCTTCTTCTGTTCGTTCCTGCGCTACAGCAATTGTCCTTGCAGCTTCTTAGGGCTCAGAGAAATGTCAGCATAGTTCTAAGGCAGAGCATGTGACTCCTGAGACTTGTGTCCTGCATGGGATCAAAGTTCTGTCAAAAGCCCTGTACACATGGGAAATTCTCTTCATAATTAGCATTTATGTAACAACTTCTTTACTGGCCAAACATATGTTTACATTTCTCCAGTCTGTTTTTTTTTAAGACACAGTGCTGGCCAGATGTTTTTGCAACAGCACTGGAATTAGGTCTTCGTTTTCAGCTCTGCTCCATCTACTCATACAAGTTTCCTAAGCCTTTAAGGGGACAAATGCTCCCACATATCCCTTTGTTTACCAAAGAACCTGGATGCATTCTGCTTTTGTTGAGAGTATGTATCAGACAGAAGTGACAGAGAACCTGTGGGGTGACTGAGCCATCCTACCTCCTCCCACCAGAGGGATATGGAGTCAGTGTGGAAAAGAGATTTGAGGATCTTTGAGGAAGAATGCCCAACAATGCCTCACCTGAAGAGGTCACAGCTCTGTTGAATGTGTTGCAAAGTGAATTAGTAATCCTAACTTGAGGAAAGGCAAGATTTTTGCCTCACCCTTTAATCTTCAGGACCCTTCTTGTCTTTCTGCCTCCTGTCTTGGTGTTTATTGTCTGTAAAATGGGTGGACTATAATAATCCTCATGCACTGTGAGTATAAGATACATGTTATAGACAGTCTGATGTGTATAATCATCAAAGTCCAAAAAATGGAAGCTGATAAAAGAGTAAGGTGTGCTCCAGCTGGCTTCTGAGTAACTCCTCTTCTCATTCCCCTTCAGACTGGCTCACTATCTAGCTTACTTAATTTTGGCTAGAATCACAAACTCACTCAGGACTACTACAACTTCATGAAGGGTCAGAAGCCCAGATGCAGGAATTATTGCCCAAGGGTCCTCATGTTATACGGTGTTTTCTGAAGGAAAACTTTAACAGGCAAACCACCTGTGCAAAGAAAAGTCAATCCTATGGAATGGTGAGCTGCACTTTCTAGGAAACAAAAATGATCTGATTAGAGAAACATTGAGATGTAGTCTGTGAGGCAATTTAGAAAAGTTCTTCAGGTAACTGTTTCTTCTAAAGGTATGAAATGTCACATCTGGGAATGAGGCAATCTTCATAATTAAGTTCTTGAAGAAAAAAAATTGCTAAAGACAGAAAAGGCCACTAAGTGTAAATTTGGTAACTATCTGCACATAGCCCTCTACTATGGGGGTCAGTGTTACTCACAAAGTGAGCTGAGCTATTTACAGAGAAATGAATAGTGAGAGCAGCTCCCACATGAACTAATTTAATGAATACCCCCATCACCTTACTGGCAGGAACTTAAACTGCAATTATAAACAGTAAAACTTTGAATGGAGGGTAGCAATGCCCCTTCTCAAGGAATTTCTCTGGACTCAGTCCTCACTGGCTCAGGAAGAATCCATTTTACCTTTTTGTGACAGGAATGGCTTGAAACCCACATCCAGTTTCATCAAAAGTTTCCTTATTGAATTTCTCATAAGTTTTTCACGACTCCTGAAGGTACCTTTTCTTAAGAATGTGCATTTGACAATGATAGAATTCTGCCCCTAAATATCTACAAGAAAGTATCTGCTTAGTAAGGCACTGCAGTTCCATCACACACAGGCAGAAATTACATCTAGATTAGATTTTGCAAGCACTAATATGATATTTACTCAGTTGATGTTTGTTTCTATTTAATAAACAATTTACCTCATGTTAACATCATACCTCTAACCTCATCAACACCTAACCTCTGCAACTGGGCACATAGAAATTAAGAAGTGGTGTTTTTAATAACTTGACATTTGAAAATGTTCACTCCAGTTGAAACACTTTGAAATTTCATTTGCCATAAAAGACTGGATTCCCAAATCAACAAAACTGTTCATAGGAGCTGATGTTACCCTGTATCAGTAAGAATGCAAGGCTTTGGCCAAAGTACCTTACTAATTTCAATATGTAAGTAGTTTTCCTTAAAACTTTTATGTCAGTGATAATCACTTTCTCTAGATTTTGTTTCTTTCAGTAACCCACAACTTTAAAATTGTGTGCTGCTGTTCTGTTAAAATACGTGGGCTAATCTCTGGTAAACCACCATATTTGATCTAGTTGAATATGTTTTGGTAACATTCTGAGCTAGCCCAGTTAGTTCATGTGCCAAGTATTACATTTTTTTCATTCCCCACAAAATCAGGACAAACTGTACGTCTCCTGCTGTGTCCGAAGCCGATTTGGCTAAATTTCAGCTATGTTAATTAAAGAATACAGCAATCCTATTTCTGTCTGGTTTTAAAATACTACAGACACTGCTGGGAATTTTACTTGTTTTAATGCAAAATTACTTATTTGCAAAAAAAGTTCAGTACTTTGTTTTCTGCTATTCATTTTCACATCCATGCACAGACCCATGTTCAGACAGATGCCATATCACTAAGAGATGTCAAACAATTACAAAGACTTATCAAATTCACTTTCAGGATAAGGCTTAAGAACATAGATTTTGATAAACTTCACTAAAGAGAATGTCATGGAACAGGGAAGAAGGTAAAAGAAAGAAAATAGCAATACCAAGGTTTAAAGACTTTTACTGATCAAATCTTGCTGCAATATCAAAAAGTTCTGTTTTGAAAAGAATGTTTCTAATGCTCCTGAACATTTAGGCTAACTATTTAAAAATACTAATATTTGCTAATATACACTAATAAAGTTTATTAGAATTAAGCACTCCAGCCAACAGACTTTAAAATATTGTGGACCTAAAAAACCCAATGATTGATATAATGTCCCAAGAGTAAAAGGTTTTGTTAATTTGAAAATAAAAGCATGAAGATCAGGCAGGCAGTAAATTTGCAGTACCAGCTCCCTTCTCTTCACTTCCACAATTTATTTCTATTCTGCATTGCTATTGCTGGCCATACTCATAGCTTACAGGGACAAAACCTATTCTGTTTGAAGTCAGTGGGCATTTTGCCACAGATTCAAAAGGAACAGAATTTGGCTTCTAAAAGCATACTGTGTGTGATGAAATATGGACCTGCAAAGTATTTGATCTGTGGTTTCACCTGCCTACACAACTGGTTTTTTTACAACTATCCTTAGTAAAATGTTCTTTCAGGCATCTGATCTTTCAGGTCAATAAGATGTTGTACAAACTACTTATCTTCTCCTCTTTCCTCGAACTGTGTTATCTAATCTGAATAAGTTCAATGCAAGTGATATCCATTTTTGCCCTTTATTGTTCACTGGTTTTTTGGTTGTGAGGGCTAAAAAACACAGGTGCACAGAATGTTCATCAGCATCTTGCCTTTGTAGTTCTTCCCAGGTTTCAGCTGCTGTTGCAATGCATAAAGCCTTTAACAATGAACAGGCTCTCTTGGAGAATGTTAGAAGTGAATATGAACACATGCAGGGTTAGTGTTTGACTTGAGAATATCTCAGTGCAATTTGAGAGACTATAATACTTTTGGACCATTATTTCCCTCTTTATTCCTCTGGTAGCAAGTACTGCCAACATGTCTGGCTTTCCAATGAAAAGGGGTGCTATGAAAAAGCAAGGGAGGGCTTAACTGATTAGTGAAAGCACACAGAAATGGTCCAAAGAGAAGAATGGGATAGGTGAATACATTAGAAAACATGGATCCTCTAACACTCTTTGCTCCTGCATTCAGAAAAAGGTGACCAGTAAAAATTTCAGTGATTTTGTGATCCATGGACAGTGAATTTTTTGGCCTGCAGCCAGTTGCCAGTGGAAATATCCACATCAAACAACTTCCAACACAGTGGGTGACTTATGATCTGGAGTCACAGGAGTTTATTGCCAGATTCACTTGTACCTTTAAACCCATATGGATTGACCAGAAGGCTACCAAGGGAATTTTAGCCTTCTTGTAGCCCCTCTTCCACCCCACTGGTGTAGTCCTGGCAATTGCCTTGTTCCCAGCATATCACCTCATCCCCTATCTGGCACCTCAACCCCATCTGCAAGCAGTGGGGAGTCACAGGGAAGGCACGACCTGGGGCAGAACTGTGAGTGTGTGTTCTCCCACAAATGTCCCCCCAGTGCGGGATCTCCCCAAGGCTACTGAGCTGGCAAAAGGTGGGTGCTGACATATAGTTGTGAAGGGTGCACTGCAGTCCCTGCCATTCACATCTGGCCTGCATCTGTCACTGGCCTCAGTGGAGGAAACAAGCAGAACATATAATCTAATCATCACTTCTAGACATGGCTGAAGTACATTATTAAGACAAGCCTGCACCAGTGCTACTCAGAAAGTATTGCTTTTTGAGCTCTAAGAAATAAAACTAGGAAACACAGGTTGATAAAAGAGGTGAGAACCTTCATTCCAATACTACTTGTAATTCTTTGCTTCTCAGATACTGAAAAACAAAGCAATTTTAAATTCCAGTTAATTTCTTTTTCTACGTGATTGCTTGATTTTACTGAAAGGAAAGCATTTTCATTTATCTACTTGTGTTTACTGGAATGAATTAGCCCAAATCCTCTATGGATTTTAAGATTCAGAATAGCTTATACACCATCAGAATATTGGGAGGCATTTAGTTAATGTTCTTTTCAGTGCAGCAGTTTGATTTAATCAGCATGAAGTCTGCCCACGTGTAAATGCAGTCAGTGACCCCTGAAGCACAGAGCCAAACACCGATAGCCTGACTCACTTCAGTGGGCAATATTCAGATCTCACATAAGACCAGGGATTGGGACCTACCTATACAAGACTTGAAACCTACTCGTTGGTATAAATGGATTTATTTGTTTGAGGAAGGGAACCTGGATTTACTTTTGCTGCACAGACCCAGTCATGAGAATACTTTTCACACATAGGTTTTCTTCTGGGTGAGAAGCCCCATTCAAGTCAGCATTGGCAAGACCCAGCTATTTACTCTCTATAGTTGGCATTGCCAGCATCAACATTTTTGTTTCAGCTCCACATCAAAATTCATGTGGGTGTAAAGCTTTCCCAGACACAGAGCATAAGCACATGAGCTTCAACATTAATGAGGGAATTGATTAAGCTCTGCTGCATGTATGTGTGTGCAAGAGTGTGAGTGTAAGTACCAATTATAGCTTGGCAGCAGGCTGAAGTGGCTGTTCCATTGTCACCCTGAATGCTTGTTTGCTGGTAACTTTCCTTAAAAATATTCCTTTGGGATTGAAGTGTGTTCTGCTTGCTTTTGATTCAAAAGTAACTGAAGAAAATTATAGGAGCAGCTTCCGAGTTACAGGAGCCAAAAAGGAATGCAGTTCCTCCTGCACTCGCCCTGCTGGCATGGTGCTTGTGAACTGGCAGGGTTGTGAAATGAATGACAGTGCCCGCTCAGAAGTGCCCAGAGAAGGATTCTTATCAAATGCTCTTTCCTGCCAAGTCTCACAAACACTGCCAGCCTGCAATGATGGGGAGAAGTATTTGGCAGCAAGGCTCTAGGTTTTCAACATCAAACTAGGGGGAAGGGATGAGGACAAATGTCACTAGCTGGGACAGGGCCACTTTTTTATCCTGTATGATAGACAATCTCCAGAAATTTTGGGGAAGTGTATAGGTACACTCATCATGCTGGTAAAGCTATATTGTAAGGTTTGCTTTTTCTTGTGCAGTATCTGAGCAAGTTGCTGTGAGAGTGCCCACTACCAAGAGTGGATGTTTAAAAAAACACAGCATGGAAGAGCAGCAGGAGGGCATTAGGAATTCTTGCTGATGGGCAATGCATGGCAGATATAGAGGAGAGCAGGCCTCTTGCTCTTCAGAGGTGTCAGTGTGTGATGTTTCCACTGGGAAGTGCGAACAAAATGTAAGGGAGTTTGTTTCCTTCCTCTCTCACACTCGAAGACATTTGTTACATGCATTTGTCTGTCAGGTAACAATCCTGCTTGGTTAATGACACGATCAATTTTGCAATGTGCAAGTCTCATGTCAGGACAAGGAGAAAGGTGTTATAACACAAGACAGAATTCAGAAGCATCATATGTTTTCCACTTCTACTTAGATAGTCTCATATGGCATGGGAGCTCCTATCCAAATATCCTGCTCCTAAGTGAACACTGTAAAAATTAGTTCTGATTGCTCCCCTCCTGTAAGATGGTACTGAGTCACTTTTCTCCCTTCCTACATGCTTTTCTCATGTCAAAATTACATTAGCTCTTGGGCAGCTGCTTTCTTCCTTGACAAAGTCAGCTTCCTTTTGGGGAAGAGAACAACAAGGGACATTAACTACTAGATGACTGGAGCTGCATGAGAGGGTGACACAAGCTGCAGCGCTCAGAATACCACGTATGAGGAAGGATGGTGGATATTGACCTTACACAGAGAAGTACAAAAGAGGAATTGTGAAAAGAATAAAAGAAATATGAAAGCTATCACTGTTTCCAGAAAGAGGGAAGAGAATTAGGAAAGAGTTCTCTGATTCACCACAGGCTTGAGGAAGTTGGCTTTGTCTGCAAGAACAAGATTTGGGCTAGATGTAAGAACAGTGACAAAAAAGCTTGAAGAGAAGTAAGTGATATACGAGGAATGCAGAGCAATACCTGAATGTTCCTGTTTCAGCAGGAAAATTCTGGATAGGCTCAAGGTAGATATTCGGATGGAAGAGGGTAATGTATTTGAAACAGGAACGAACATGGAATATAATGATTAGGAAAGAAAGGAGCTGAGTACTAAGTGTTTGAAGGATCAGAAACATCATTTCATACAAACTCGATACAAAAGAAGCAAAGAGAAAACCTGTGAACAAGCACATCTAAAGTAGTGAAGAGAGATTTCAATTTAAAAAGTGCCATAACTCTATCATGTTTTGTGATTATTTTGCAATATTTCAGCAGTCCTTGACGATCCTTTTGTCCCCTTCCCCCCCATCCATGTAATCTGGGCACTTTGAGTACCTCTGCTGGCACACACCTGTGCTGCTTCATTTCGCTGTGCCACTAACAAGTGTAACTATAAGTGCAGCTTTTCTGTGTCCCAGTTATTTTTCTTTGTCTTCTTAGAGGTGTTACTGGATAAAATTCATTACTGTCCATAAAATTATTTGATGAAGTGCTATGGTGATGCAAATTATTTTGAATTCTTACTATAGGCATAGAAAAGCAACATTGGATAAATCATTTCACCGGAGTTAAATGGGGAGATTTCTACTAGGCTGGGCAAAATTAGGCAGCTCAAATTCACCACTACCCCTAGTTTGCTGCATATAGTCAGTGAGTGGCCTGGTTCTAGCCATGGACCTGCTCTGAAGTTCTCTACATTGGCAGAGGTGCATGAGAAATGGACCATATACTGGCCATAGACATGGGCAGATGTCATAAGGAGCTACATTTGGGAAGCTGGTGTTTTCTATTTCCTGCAGTCTATTCTATATCTTATGTCTCTATCTCAAACAGATGCTAAATTCCTGGGGCTGACATCAAATTCACCTTTCCTGAAAAGTCAGGAAAAAACTATAGCACTTAAAAGTAAACGAAACTACAGTAATCCTTGAATCGGGTCATGGGAAACACCTGGATTGTAACAAGTTTCCAAATCATTTATACAACATTGATAGAGCATTTCCCAACCTTATGCAGGTGGCTTTTCTGCCTGTGCTTTCCCTTCCCATTGCCACCTTGCCCCATCACTCTTCCCATTCCCTTCAGGAGATCCATTGTCCCAGCCCTATTTCAAACTTTTTCTCTCTCTGCAACATCTCTTCACCAGCCCCCTTTCCTTCCTAGATTGTGGTTGCTGGGTATTTTTTGTTGTTGTTTGTTTTTTTGTTTGTTTTTTTGGTTTTTTTTTGTTGCTATTTGCAGACATGTCCTCAAATCCTTTGTAATAGACTGTGACAGTTTATTAGCATGTGCTCAGCTTTGTGCCTCACTAGCTTTGTGCCTCAAAAGGGCTGATTTCTAATAGACCTGAACCTCAGCCCAAACTCCTGTTTTAAATCTGAAGCTACTTTTGATTAATAGTGCCCCCAGCCCACACATGTCCTAATTGTGCGCAATAGTATGAAGTGTGGAGGAAGCGCATGGACGCCAGCAGCACTGGGAACACCAAAGCACGCTGGCGGATTGCAGGCATTACAGTGTGGCAGGCATCTCAGCGAGCAGAAATGACACTGTTGCAAGAAAATTATATACATAATAAATTACAGAGGTCATGCTGAGGCAGGGTTTTCAGCACTGCACAATACACATGGGAAGAAATGGCCCTGTCAGCTTGTTTGTCCTTCCAGGACAGCCGGATGCCAGTGAAATACTGACAATTTTGGGCAGCTTGTGAATACAAGATACTGCTTTTTCACAAGAACTGGATCCAGATTAGGGAAGAAATTTTCACAAGAGAAAAGAATGTTGTTTAGGTTTGCTGCTTCATAAATATAGGACTCCTATGTGCATCAGTTTCTCTTCAGATATGTACTCCTTCCTCCTTTCACTCTCAAGCACACCCAGGCATACAAACAAAAACAAACGAGTTATAAACTAATCAAACTTGTTTACTTCAGGTTGGAAGGGAAAAGAGATAGTATTTTGATTTCAATTTCCAAATCTTTGGGAGGTGCTCAGATATTATCTATCACAGTGCTTCAAGCTCCTCACTGTAATGGTATCAAGTGGCTCCCAAGCAATTAAAAAGCAACAATTACCAAAATATGTTTCCCCATCAGTTCTCTCTCCCGTTTCTGCTTATGAACAAACAAAACGAGCACAGTTTTTAACTGTGGAGTAAAACTGCGAGATTTCTGTGCACATGAAGAGCCATAAAAACGGCAAAATTTATTTTTGGTTTTGGACCTCTAAGACCGAGGTCACTTTTTGTTCCCTTAGGAATGAAATATTTTGTCCAAATCTGGTCTCAGTAACTCCTAGAGTCACAAGCTTCCTCTGTTTGGATAGTTTCACTGTTCCTGGAGAAAGCAGTGGGCATCATCAGAGAAGAACTGATGGAGCCTAATTTATTTAGGCCAATTCCATGGCATCTCTCCAAACAGCAACTTGGAGTGTTGAAATCCATCTCCTAGATGAGGTTAGCATAAAAAATACCAGCAGTATCAAACTTGTTTATATCTCTGATTTACAGTATAATCTAGAAACAATACAAAAAGATGATCACAGCAGTCTGTGTTGCTGTATCAGTAGCCTCTCACAGCCTCTCTGTACTCATGGTTGGCAGCTTTATGCTAAAGCTGTCTTATGTCAGAGTCTGCCGCTGTATATGTCAGTGATTTATTTCCCCAGCATGGATACTTGGGACTCCAAAAGCATTTCAGAAGGAGCCAAGACATACAAATACAACAGTGCCTTCAAAGATCTTGGCATTATGAAGAAAGCAAGTTCTATATGTGCAAGCACTCTTTACACACATACACAAATGGCATTATTTGGGTTCAGCTTTCACCAGATGTCCTTCCTCTGACACCAATTTTCCTTACGCATTATAAACAGATAATCCTACTTATACATCCTGTCAAGCAGACAGAGGCAAGTATCATTTGTATACTGCTGCTCTTTAAGTTGCCTAATAAATATTTCAGTGGCTTCATGGATGAGGGGCAGTTACAAGACAGCTCCTCAGGAGGCACTTCTGGGAGAGGAAGAACTTTTGTCTGCTGGAATCCTGCGGTTTTACTGTATTATTCGCTGCAGTGTGCTCGGGAAGGAGAAGAGCCCTTGTTGTAAGAAAGGATAGGAGTTGCAGAGAGGAGGGAGGCTGGGACAGCACTTCGGCAAGGCACAGTGCCAGGGAAGGACTCCAAGCAGCTGCTCCTCACTGGGATATAGGTACCCAGGTGTACAGATGTAGGTACCAGGCCTGGAGAAGGCACCTGAAGGAACAGCTAGCCAACTTTTATGGACAGAAACCAAGAAACTTCATACAAAATACCAGAGGACAGAGCCACAACCAAGTCTGAAAGCCCTGAGAGGCATTAGCCGAGTGGCAGAACAGTGGGGGGCTTATCACGGATGTGAGAACCACCAATGTTTTTATGGTGGCCGAGTGTCCAAATCAAAGTAAGTCCAAATAAAAACCGGGAGCAGCCTGATGACAGCATCCAGCCAGCCCCTCACCCCTCGCTACCTGCGAGTAGGTTATCTTTTATTTTTTTACCCCTTTATGCTTTCCTTTGCCTAAGGAGACACCGAAGGAGTTTCCACAAAAAACTTTCCAGGCTAAGGAATGCAATTTCCTTCAGGGACGGAAACACCCCTCGCCCCAGGGCCAAAACTTTACCTTGCAATGAATCCAAGGACGGGCCCACCGACCCTGCCCAGGGCCGAGGGGAGGGGATGGTGGGGACAGGGATGCCAAAGGCAGGGCAGGGATCCCGTGGGCAGGGCAGGGGTGCCAAAGGCAGGGCAGGGATGGTGGGGACAGGGCAGGGATGCCGGCCCTTGAGAGCGATCCCGGCCCAGGAGAGAGATCCCGCCCCTGAGGAGCGATCCCTGCCCAGGCTGGCGGTCCCGCCCCTGAGGAGCGATCCCGCCCCGATCGATCCCTGCCCAGGAGAGCGATCCCGC
>WBMV01006688.1:494-10494 GCA_013396655.1 Campylorhamphus procurvoides
GACTAGAACAGGGGTGGAGTTCAGGGAGGAGTTAGGGCAGGTCTACATCAAGAAAGGAAAAAGGTAGGCTGGGCTTCACATATAAGGGCAGATCGGGGAGGAGTAAAGGGAGTGGTCAGCCATATATGGCACAGCTGCACTGCACCACAGGCTGACCAGTGGGAGAAGCCGGTGAGCCTGGGAAGGGCTTGGCCAATAACAGGGTAGTAACTAGATAGAACTGAGGTACAACAACCAATCAAAACATTTGAAATTATTACGACTCCATTCCTAATCTAATACATGGAATATCTAACTACTGGTTAACTGTAGAAAACTGGAAACTTCTTTTATTCTTCCATGGGCGGCCTTTCTTCAATCCACACGCTAGATGGATCTGTGGATTTCTTCTCCTTAGTTGTCTTCCTTTTTCTCCATATCTGGTAAGTTCTTCCCCTGATCCCAACAGGTTTTACCCATTTTTGTCCCATTTCCTTTTCCCTTTCCCCCTTTTTCCCTTTTGGGGTTGCTTTGGGTTTTTTTCCATAAATTCATAGTGTTTGATTGTATATAATTTTAATATGTGTGAATATATATCTCTCTATATATACTTTTACTAAAATTGTCTTTTTGGGTACTTTTTTCCCTTCTCTCTGGGGAGAGGAGAATCTGTGTGGCCGGCATTTGGGCTTGGCAGGGAGCCAACCCAAACCTCCACACTCAGGCTATTCAGGCAGTCTCACATTTCTTAGATGTTAAGAAAATATGCCAAAAAGCTTTAGGTCCATATCCATGGCATTCAGATCTACAGACAGTAAGAAAGTTGTCTCTGAGGAGGACTCAGCACTGTGCCTTCTTCTCCTCTTATGAGGCTATCTTGTAATCAAAGAGTACCAGAATAATCCTAGCCAGGATATTAAAATAATGGGTTCTCAATGAATCTCCAAATACAATCTGGCATCCAAACTAGCTACTTAAGGTATATGCATAGCTCAGAAGAGGTAAGTGCTATACAATTCTATCTATACTTGCTGTATCTAAAAAATTGCAATTTTAAAAACTAAGTCCAACATTTATGAGAAATTATCTACTCAGACACAAAACTGATATACTACACTTCCTTTACAGAATTCATTTGAAATTTATACCATATTTATTTCATCTTTATCCGGCAATTTAAAGGTCCATCAAATAAAAACATCCTTTTTCCTCTTACAGACAAAATATAATTATTTTATTAATTTACCTTCAAAAGAGTGAAAAGGGAGCACTCATTGATAAATCAAGTACCTGCCCTGATAAATCCTGGAAAACATGCATAAGCAGTGAAATTCTCATTATTACCTCCAGTTAGATAATGCGCTGTATTTAAACCAGTGAATTTATCTTTCATTGTATGTGCTACCTTCAAAACGACAGTGGATGCAGATGGAAGAGCCTTAGTTTGAGATCAGAGCCTGAAATTGCTTATCTTGCATATTTTATTTGTTTGATCCCCTTAAGCTATTTGACCTTTCATTTCATTCTGTGGTGGGAAACTCTTTTCCTCTGTTACCCTATTAATCAGCATTTTCTGATTTAAATAACAATGTCAGTTCAGTATTGTGAGGAATTGCATACCCCTATTCACTTGTGCACTGCAAACTCTTTTCCTATGATTCACACAGAAGTGTGATAATGAATCTCTTTTGGGCAGCTCTAGGAATATATAATCAAACCCATGAAAACAGAAAAGAGCAAAGAGATGACAATCTAGCCTTTAGCTCATTTTTATGGAGATGGAAGTGGACATTAGCAAAGGTCAACTTCAAGGTCAAGATGGAAACCATTGAAGAAGCTCTGATGGGGATAGTTCTTCCTGCAGGTCCATTCAGTCTAACCATCCAGGTATACAAATAGAGTTCTTCAGCTGCTAGTCTAACCATCCTATTCACATTGCAATCGACAGCAAACACAAGCAATTTACTGATGAAATAATTTCAAAGATGTGCTACAAAAGGTACAACATAAGTTGTTAAACAGAAGAGTTAAACTGAAAAAACCTTGGCTATAAAAATATTATCTAGTTTTTCTAGGCAATCACTGTGTTAAATTAATAGCCACTTATTAAGATTTGTTAAAACATCAAATAGAAATTTAATAACTTATTAGGTCAGAATTTTAATTATTATCTGTTTTTACTTTATATATGTTTCATAACTAGATTTGTAGTTGTTCAATTTTAGTCAGCAACTTGAGTTGATACAAATTAATTTCAGGGTGGTAATCCAAAAGTGATTGGAGATAAAAATGTTTTACACTACCTATTTTATTACATTAATGATCTGATCCTGCTGCTACCAAAATTAATAGGAAAATCTCCCACTGATTTCAGTGAATTCAGGTTGTAACCCAAACTGTAAATAGTAACTATTAATTTTTCTTCCAAAGAAGGTAATGTAGTGAATTCTAGACCAGCTTAATACCAAAAATCTCCTTCAATAACAATATGATATGTTGTGTTTATATAAATTCAAATTCCAACTTCTAGTTATGAGACTTTCAAGATGTTGCTCTTAATGAAAATAGAGGGGAAATGAGTTATTCAAAATGATACAGAATAATCTAGTCAAGGTCATGTTTCATGGTGCGATTGTTAGTGTTTAAAACAACATGTGCTGCATTAAAGCAAGAAGGTAAGTTGTGAAGGGCAGCTTTATTTCAAGTTGAAAGCTAGTAATACTGTAGATCTTAGTCAGGTAAGTTCAGTAATTGTAATGGTGCTTAACAGTGCCACTATAATTAATGATCCACTGTTATTTCCAAACACTTAAGAGGTTTAGTATGTGACTGTTCGAAATGGGAGCAAGATGATGTCTTGCAGGTGTATTTTCAAAACAAATATATTAATTGAATCTTTAAAGTAGTTTAAATTCATAATTTATGATTATATGAAAGCAAGCATTCTTAAGGTTTTAAACAATTTTTTTCAGTCATTTCAACTTTTTTCTCTTCCCGTCCTTTTTCTGACTCTGCATTTGAGTAATGCCTATGTTTGGACATCCAATGAAGCAAGAAATGGTTTTGTATCATTTCCTCTACTATGAATGCTAGAAAAGTGATCATCAAGCATTCTGTTTCCTACTTTCATGTCTAGAACAAGTGCTTACTTTTCAGACAACTTTTTTCCCCATACAAACTTAATTCTATTTCTTTGTACATGTACTTATCTATATGAAGAATTTCTTATGTATGACCTAAGTACAGTAGCTTGTCATTTTTCTTTAAAGATAACACTATTTGTAGTTATTTAGAATGTTCAAATGACAGCTTCAGTGGGTGTGAAAGGTGTAGTTTTGTAGCTGTTTCCTACAATTAAGACTGAACTGCATTCTGCAGGATGCAAGTATTCTGTTCTGTCTTATATAGGTTTAAATACTATCTTCATTTAGGTGTATCTGAGCTCCCTCCAGTAGTGCATTAAGCAATCTGACTTAACATCTATCACATGTAGTTCAGATGCTCTCTCATCTCCACCGCAGGGAGAGAACTGTGTGCCTAGTGGCAGTGTTTTGTTTTTATTTTAAATGTACAAGGAAAGTGGGTAGTGTTAATGGCATCAGACATCCATTTCCTTACAATTACTGTCTGTGTTGTCACAATGCCCCTGCTGTCTTTAAATGCTGTGGGCGAGAAAAGAGAGAGAAAAAGAACATATTCATCAAATTTCACTTCAGTCCTGTTTGAAATGCCCCCTTTTTTTTTCTTTTTTAAATTTAGGGATATACTCTAGAGCTGCATGTAACAATCTTTTATTTTAATTTAAACTTTTTATCTACAGAAAGCAGATGAGTGTTGCCTGGGATATTTTGTAAATTCATGTAGAACTATTTTTGAATTTTGAACAATTGACAAAGAATAGTCTTTTCATTTTCAATAGAAACTGTTTATATTTGAAACATCAGTTTTATAAGGCAATAAAAAACAATGTCCCTCCTGCAATTCTATCCTGTGTAGAGGCTGTGTGTTTTCTACAACAGAGAGTTTTCTAAAAAGATGTAGTAGAAGAGGAGCATCGCCCAGCTGGCTGAGGCACAGCTATTTCCGAGTCATGTAGATTCAGTGGGATTTGGCTCAGGCATGCAAAGGGTCCCCTTTTTCCCCTCAGTTTGATGGTTTTCAGAGTACCTCTTTCTGCTGTCTTCTTTCAGTAATGCTTTTGCCTGCAGTATAATTAATTGCTATTGTAAATGTTTTGAATTTTAATTCTTTACCATATTCATTTTCTCATTGCTTCACTGGGCATTTTTGTCTTTTGCACTTGTAGCTTTGTCCTTTGCCAGAGCATGTGTGTCACAGGTAGGCACACGTGATTTAACCTACTGAGCTGCCAGGAATGTACCAGTCTGTGGGCTCAAAATTCAGAGTGCTTTCTGACACTTACTGAGGGTTTTTCATTGACCAAGAGCTCATATGTGCAGAAGGCATGCCTCAACAGCCTGGTGGTTTCTAACAGGACTAAGTCCTTGGCAGTGTTTATACACAGGTATCTATTTTTTATCCCTTTCCTGATTATATGAAAATTTTTATGAAAAAGCATTTTGATTGCACCAAAGTATAGCTATTATAATTGTACACAAGAACTGGGGGGCGGGGGTGCAGCATTTAATGATAGATATTTTTCATCATGGACAAGCTGCAATCATCACAGTATGCACTTCCTCTCAGCCATGCAGCATGGGGAACCTAACTGTGCAAATTCTGAGATGGTATATATTAAAAGAAAATATTTAGGAATGTAGTAGTCGGTGAAAAATAAATTGGAAGTACACTGAGTTAACAAAAGAACAACTTGCAGCTCTTTTAAGTGTGACATGTTTTCAAAGTAAGCTGCCACCAAATAACCTTTCAGCCAGAAATTTATGTGCAGGTTTATAGTCTGTGGTGTTGTAAACAAAAGCTGTTTAAACTGGGACCTTTAGTGCATGTAAGTCTCCCTGTCCCTATTATACCTGCATGCCAAGCTTATATTCAGAAGGCTCTAACTATGCAGGATCCACTTGCTTGTAATCTCTTTGAAGGAGATACCACATGTAGATGTGACAGAAGAGGTGGAATTTCTTCCCTGCCCAGTCTCTTGAGCCTAGGTAGTGCAGGGATCAGACTGCTTTAGCTTCTCAAGACTGCTCTTTTAAATGAAGCCAGAAGTGGTCACCAGACCCACGTGATTCTGGCTCCCTAATTCCTGACACTGTGTCTTTCAGAGTGTAGGGGGAGTATGCTGGTTTTCCATTTTGTAAATAGAACAGGGAAGACAAAGGCTTCCAAGCTTGAGCAAGGCATGAAGGCCAAGAAAGCCTTGATACAGACCCCTTTGATAGAGCTATTCTCTTCCTCTGGTGTGCTTTGGGCATGACATGTTTTGGCAGTATCACATTCAGCCCTCAGGAGGAGAAGTACTGTGGTGTAAGATTGAAAACTTAATCTTCCTACCCTTAAGGAAGGTGGTATACCAGAACACAGCAGTATGGCAATTGTAAGTGGATATGTAAATCCAAAATTACTCAGCACCTAGAAATCTGTATTATTATGGCAAAGCTACTGGCATGCTCCATTCCACTGTGTTCTATGTGCCGTGGCTGAACTGCAATGCACCTGCCTCTGCTCATCCATCTTTCTTCCTTCTGAAAGTGAGTAGCACATCTTGAGCAGCATCTCCCGTTCAGCTGCAGGGAGGTGGGACTCTTCCGGTTCCACTCTACCTGTCTGCCAAAAGCTGCAGCTCAACAGCTGTGCTCTCAGCCTGGGGGTCCTGACACATTAGACTGGAAATTTTGGTCGTGCTAGGGTGAAGAGAAAGGATTGTTGGTCGTTTGGTTCCTCCCTGGTTTGGACCTCAGCACAGCAGCTGAGGTACAATTCATTGTGAAGTTGCAGATTACACAAGAAAGGCCAGGTTACTTCCCAGACTACTTGCTTCAGAGACTACCAAAGTGGGCAGGGAGAAAGAGCTACTTCAGTATTTTGAAACATAAAAGGGTGGTTCTGAACACACCCTGAGGTTTAAACACCAAGGAAAGGCAGTCCAGGAAATTCCGTGTACTCTGAGAGGACCTCTAATAATAGGAAATATTGAGAAAACTTAGACTCTCCTCTTCCTGAGGTGGTGGTACAAACTTCTGACTTACCAAGGTGTATATATATCTATCTCTATATCTATTTATATAGATAGAAGATATGCCTTTATCCCTGTTCTTCTAAAAGCAATAAGGGCGCTTGCTTTCTTCTCACCACTGCAGGAGTGGTGAGACAGATAATAGTAGTAAACCATTGCAAGGGTTTGATGCATTCTTCATGTCAAGGGACACCAGCTTTTGATTTCTTTACCTGGAATTCAAACAAATAGCCTCTATCTTCCAGAAAAGTTGCCTGAATCCTACAGGAGTGTATTCTCAATCTAAATAGATTTGCAGGCTGGTAAAGGAGAGCAACAAATATGTTATCACTGTTTCACACAGCCCCCTTTCTTGAATGGGAGAGCAATTTGTGACTCTCACTGATAGCTTTTTACTTATTACTTACCCAGCGAAAGTCTCATATAAAATGCAGAAACAGACCAGAAAGCAAATAGGAACGTGAGTCCCCTTGTCACTAATCAAATGCTGCTTTTTGAACATAGGTTTTCTTTTTTACTCTTACCATTTCTTCACAATATTCTTCAGCCATAGTCTTTACAGTGGAATGCATTCCATGAAAAAGATGGTTGGTGTCTAGTGTCTAGAACACAAAATATGAGTGCTGAGAATCTGAACCTTGCAAAAAAAAAAAAGAAAAGGCTTTCACCTCCTGGGTGATTGCTTCAGCCATTTCTTTAGAGTAGAAAGAGTCATCTGTCCTGCTATTTTGGAAGAAAAAAATGACTACCGCTGTATTTTGGGTAGTCTGAACTTGGTGTATGCTTGTCATACTCTGGGAATAACTACCAAGTAAAACTAATGGGAAAGAGGGATCAGGGAACACCTCTTTCTCAGATCCTCTCCGGCCTTCAATTGTGTATGTTATGGTTTTCTAACCTAAGATCCTTCCTTAGGCTTTTAAGTCCTGTTATGGAAATGGATATGAAGTTGTGAAAATAAGTCGTGTGGACTATTATCTGTGGAGTGAAACTATTTGTGCTGAGGGTATCATGTCTGTACTACATGCCTTTGATGGATTTTTACTTCAGACACAGTCCCATGGGCTGAAATCCTATTTGCATTTAGACTGCATGAGGTGCCCTCCTTGAGCACATCTTGCAGCCTAGTTTCATCTGAAAGAGGCTTTGTTTATGTGTTCAGGGAGTGCTTCAGGAGGCAGAGGGACACCTGGTGAGGGCCAGTCAGGAGATTTAGCTCTAAAGCACATTCCTCATCCAAGCTCAAACATAGATACACTCTGCATAAAAACATACACAAACAAGCACTGGCAAAATTTGAAGAAGTACCTAACCAATGTATGTATGGATATAATCTCACAAATTCCAATAGCAGTCACACAGGCAATGTGTGCAGGTGCTACTTTAAACATAGAGATATTTTTAGAAAATCAAGTCATAATTCCCCACATGTAATCTGTTGTGGAGGAGATTTTAAACCAAAGTCCTAATCCAATATCTGAATTTAGCTGCAAGCATATCCTTGATTATTTGTTTTTCGGTCTTGAACCTTACAACATGCATTTAAACAAATGTTCTGGATGTTTTTTACTTTTTTCTCTCCTTATATCTTTATTTTTAATGTTGTTTGTAGTGAAGCTTTTGCACTTTGTCTTTTGCAATTCCATTATTAATTTAATTTTTAAAAAAAAATAAAGTATGCATAATTCTGATTTTTTTTCCAGTCTCTTCTTCAAACATTTCACTGCTGAGTTTTCTGATAGAGACTCCATCCTTTTTTACCGTGTTGTGTCTAGTAGATTCATAGGTTTTCCAACAAGCAGTCAGAGAACTAGACTGAAGGATGCCAAGAAGCTTACAGCTGAGGCTGCAATTGTGTAATTTTAGCAACTAGTTGTTTTCTTCAGAGACTAACAAAGTTCTGACCTTGAGTTATTTCTGTTTTCAGTACTTTGTGGTGGGTCCTTAAATAATTTAAACTGAAACATATCCAGTCTGATATGGGTGTGCATTTTAAATTAAAAAGGAAAAAAAATTATATTAGTTAATTCTTGGATATAATCGACTTAAAATATTAAGGAATGATTTGTTTCAATTGTGACTGTAGGAAAGAAATCAGAACTTTTTAACCATAACGAAATCTACTCTATTTCTTTCTTTGAACAGGTAGAGGAAGAAATACAGTGTGACAAACACTTTTTAAGTAGAAAAGGTCTGACATCATATTTTGCTCATAGTAATAAATTGTCAGATGGGAAATCCCAATTGTCTTTTAATGGCTGTCAGAATAATAATGAGTTATTGTGATCAGGAATTTTCCATAATTTTTAATACAACTCTTACTTTGCAGCATTTAGAAATTAGGTCTGATGTTGATTGCTGAAAGTAATTGTGTTTGCTTGGTACTAATTACATTTTTAAACTGATTTTTTCCTATGTCTGTATTTTTCTGTCATTAGAAAACTCATAGAAGGAAAACAGAACCAGATCCATTGGCATGTTTGAACATGTGTAAATGGCCAAGTGTTGTAAGTGTGCCTCGACTATCTGAAAATCACTTTGATTCAAGACTTTACAGAAGAAGTTAAAATTAATCAGTACTTTCCTGCTCTGGTGAGACAGTGGAGGACAAATAAGGAGAAATTTCTTGAGTAAAAAAGGAGGTAACAGAAGATCAGGTGGTTCTCCAAATCAGCAAAGTTGGTGTAAATGCACATATTCTAAACAGCAGATATAGATTTGAAATAGAACAAGATGACTGACTTTTAACAAAGCTTTCTGCCTACAGATGGAGACTCATTAAAATATTTAAAAGATCCTCAAGGAATCAATCATGAACAAAATCTAATGAAAAAACTATTTTGCTAACCATTTTGGCATTGTTTGAAAATAGTCTAATAATATTACATTTACTGCAATGACTCTTTGCAAGGGTTTTATTACTAGTATAGAAACCATTATTATTATGAAAGACATTTATAATTAACACTTTATGACAGAATGGTTTAAGAGAATGATACTCATTGTAGCTTAGCAGCTGTGAAAACAAATAAAGTGGTAATGCTAATTAATTTATTGCATTAATGTGAATAATGTGAATTCAAAGAGCTGACAGAAAATAATATGTTAGTAGCTAATCGCAGATTTTTCAAAGAACCACGACACATTTTAGGCTTTCAAAACTGTATTTGTCTCAAAAGCATTAAAAAGTGTTAAAAAATAGCCACTTTATTGATGTGCATCTTCAATGCTCATTATAATAAAGAGCAATCTTGCTAAATAATACTCCAGAATAACCTTTTGACCCATAATCAGTGCACAGAAATCCTTATAGTTGGAAAATACACTAGAAAGACTGAAATAAACAAGGCTATTGTTCTACCCTCTATATACAGCATTTAGAGCTGTTTCTAAATGAAACCTATTCTTCCTGTCTCTCAAGCCAGTTTTCATCATGCAAATACAGTTTGTAGAGTCTCATTTTGCATTCTCAGCTTGAAAATAAGTCAGCAAATAACAGCCAGTTTTAAGATAATCTTTCTTAGGGTTTTCTGTTTCTGTTGCAAGGACTCTGGCCAAAATTTCTGAATTGATATGCTACTAACCTTTATGTTAGCATCCTACAGGATGCTTTTGTATCTAGATATCAGCAGTAGTCTCTTGCTATTTCTTTTGAAAAGCATGGTCAGTAACTACTGTGAACATGTCATCAATGTAAAATTAAGTCAGGCTTCTGCTCACATGCTGCTCCTAACTTGGTCAAAAAACAGTTTTTCTCCCATATAGGTCTGTCTTAATTTTAGGCACTTGAGTGATGAGACTGGGTAAATCTGATTATGACAAAAAAAGGAATACACACACTTTCCCCATCTTGCTACAATATTGTTC
>WBMV01006688.1:15494-18420 GCA_013396655.1 Campylorhamphus procurvoides
TTGCCAAGCTCCGCCCTAATTCCTCCCAGTTTCCAAGCGTCTCCCCCGAACCCTATATCAGTCTCATGCACCACTAATAAGGGGTTCCAGCCTTCTTCACCCTCCAGTGTGGCTGCAGACCATTTCATTGTTCCCCAGCAGCATGCAGCACAAGACCACAATGATTTCAATGTTGGCTGTTTCTCGTACAAACAGCAAAGTCTAGTAAGACTCTGTATTAAACTTTCATCAAGTGTGTACTGGCACTACTTTTATATAATCTTGATTTAGTCTGAATCCCTGGAATGGGGTACATCTATAAGGGTGTTGTTACGCTGAAAGCTTTTGTAACCTGATAGATAACAATTGGGTGTTGTGATTGTATTAGCATTATAAGACACTATTGCTGCAGATCTGGCACTATGGACAGATTTACATGCTTTGTCTCAGTTACAATTAAAAACCCCATATTTCTCAGTCCAGAAATGCCTACTAAATATTCACCTGTCTGGCAAGAGACACAGTAACTCTTTGAAGTATGGTAATCTTGGCTAAACATTTTGTAATTCCCAAGGTGTACTCCAGAAATACCTGGACATTTTTTTTTCAGATATATAAAACAAAATGCAAAGAAACCTAGATCAGAAATTAAAATGGAAACTACCATATTGACTCAAGGAATTTGAAGGTCTAATGGCTTGGGCACCACCACAGAGCTGCTACTGATGCAAGACAGACCCAACTGTGACTTGTGCAGTGAATAGAATGACTTAGAAGAGCTGTTCTGTAGCAAAATTCTTAAAGATGATACTTTCATGTTAATGAGAAAAATGATAAAAAACCCAGTATGCAGTACAATCTATGAGAGTGAGACTGACTTTTCCTACTTAAGGTTTCAGATTTAAGAAATATTGACCTCCGCTAATATATTTATCTTTAACAATATAGAGTACTTAGATGAGTAACATAATTACTCTGGCCATCAGGCAGCATATGTTTTGGTACCAGATAGTATCTTATGCAAGTAAGTAGGAACTTCTTGTGTTAATGATGCTAAACTAAACTTAGTCAGTGAGAAGTTGCTCCTTCTTATTCAAGTGCACTTGCAATAACTTCACTGGTATGTTCAAGATTATATTTTCTTAAATTTGAGAGTAAGTTTTCTATAGTGGTAACTTACAGCTCCTTTGCAATTCAGTCCCTAGCCATCAATGCTAGAGGGGGAGTGGAGGAGGCACTCTGTTTCAGAGACTGATTAAACAGCCTCCATCAACCTTAAACAATTTCAGGCTATATTATTGGTGATTTAATTACATATTCTTACCTTTTTCTTGGCTGTTTCTGGGCTGGAAAGATGAAAATATATTTAAACATTCAACCTGATAACTGTCCTCTTTTTTGTCTGATTTATTGCAGCAGTAGCACAGGCATTGTTGTCTTCTTGTTCTCTCTCTGCATTCCCTGGCTATGAGTGGGCTTGAAGTAGCACATTGCCTTTAGGGCTACAGCAATCCAAGTATGTTGTGTGTGATATTTGGAATACGGAAATGTTGTAAGGGACTGCTTGCCCCACATCTCCAGTTCACTTTTTCTGTTTGAAAATGTAAAACACCATACTGGGTAAAGTACAGGGATTATTTTGCTTCTAAATGCATTGCTACATGAAGATTTTATGCAGGGCATTTTCATCATATCAGTAAATACTATTGCACAGTGGTGAAATTGACTGTAGAGATTTAATTTTCTTCATATTAGATGTTTTGTGACTATGATTTGGATTTGTGCTGGAAAGGGTGTTGATAATACAAGGGTATCTTAGTTACTGTTGAGCAGTGCTTATACAGAGACAAGGCTCTTTCTGTTCCTCATGCTAGCCATCCAGTGAGTACACTGGGAATACACGAGAAGCTGTGAGGGGACACAGCTGGGATAGCTGACCCCATCTGACCACAGGGACATCCCATACCATATGGTGTTATCCTCAGCATATAAAACTGAGGGAACAAGAAGGAAGTGGGGATTTTTGGAGTAATGGTGTTTGTCTTCCCAAATCACTGTTCTGCATGATGGACTCCTGCTGCCCTGGAGATGGTTGAACACCTACCTGTTGAAACAGTGTCTTAACTCATTAGGTGCTTTGCTTATAATCATAGAACCTGCTGAATTAGAAGGGATATATCAGAATCATCAAGTCCAACTCCTGGCCCCGTGCTGGTCACCCCAACAATCACACCATGTGCCTGAGAACATTGTCTAAATGCTTCTTGAACTCAGACAGGCTTGGTGATATGACCACTTCCCTGGGGAGCCTGTTCCAGTACCCAATCACCCTCTGAGTGAAAAACATTTTCCTGATTTCTAACCTAAACCTCCCCTGACTCAGCTTTATGCCATTTCCTCAAGTCTTGACACTGGTCATCACAAGAGTGAAGAGATCAGTATCTGCCCTTCTGCTTCCCCTTGTGAGGATGTTGAAGACTGCAATGAGGTCTCTCCTCAGTCTCCTCTTCTCTAGGCTGAATAAGCCAAATGACTTCAGCTGATCCTTATAAGGCTTCACCTCCAGATCCTTCATAATCCTCATGGACTTCCTCTGGATGTTCTTGTGAGAGACTGAATATTGTTAATGTTTTAAACATTGCCAAAAATCATAAAGACTTTTTGTCAAACTGCAAAGGAGCAACTGCCCGTCTGTGACCACCCTCCCTCTCCTGAATATGGCCCCTTGACTGGAATTTGGACTGTGATAGGAACTTGAGAGAAGACTATTTTTCAGTTATCTCAGGTCTAAGGAGAAGTAAACAATGCTCGGGGAAGAAGAATGTATCCACAAAGAATCTATCCAAACTCAGTTAAGAATCAGCCCTAGCTGTACTCAGCGGGTGGCGGAGCAGAAGGGTTTTGGGTGTATGATGGCAAAGTCTTTGCGCTGGTTTAAAGGTAAACC